>OY751415.1:2423739-2577673 GCA_963565655.1 Aleiodes testaceus
GATGATAAGTGATGCTTTATTTCACACGACTTGCTAGTGATTCATATGATATGATATGATATGATATGATATGATATGATATGATATGATATGATATGATATGATATGATATGATATGATATGATATGATATGATATGATATGATATGATATGATATGATATGATATGATATGATATGATATGATATGATATGATATGATATGATATGATATGATATGATATGATATGATATGATATGATATGATATGATATGATATGATATGATATGATATGATATGATATGATATGATATGATATGATATGATATGATATGATATGATATGATATGATATGATATGATATGATATGATATGATATGATATGATATGATATGATATGATATGATATGATATGATATGATATGATATGATATGATATGATATGATATGATATGATATGATATGATATGATATGATATGATATGATATGATATGATATGATATGATATGATATGATATGATATGATATGATATGATATGATATGATATGATATGATATGATATGATATGATATGATATGATATGATATGATATGATATGATATGATATGATATGATATGATATGATATGATATGATATGATATGATATGATATGATATGATATGATATGATATGATATGATATGATATGATATGATATGATATGATATGATATGATATGATATGATATGATATGATATGATATGATATGATATGATATGATATGATATGATATGATATGATATGATATGATATGATATGATATGATATGATATGATATGATATGATATGATATGATATGATATGATATGATATGATATGATATGATATGATATGATATGATATGATATGATATGATATGATATGATATGATATGATATGATATGATATGATATGATATGATATGATATGATATGATATGATATGATATGATATGATATGATATGATATGATATGATATGATATGATATGATATGATATGATATGATATGATATGATATGATATGATATGATATGATATGATATGATATGATATGATATGATATGATATGATATGATATGATATGATATGATATGATATGATATGATATGATATGATATGATATGATATGATATGATATGATATGATATGATATGATATGATATGATATGATATGATATGATATGATATGATATGATATGATATGATATGATATGATATGATATGATATGATATGATATGATATGATATGATATGATATGATATGATATGATATGATATGATATGATATGATATGATATGATATGATATGATATGATATGATATGATATGATATGATATGATATGATATGATATGATATGATATGATATGATATGATATGATATGATATGATATGATATGATATGATATGATATGATATGATATGATATGATATGATATGATATGATATGATATGATATGATATGATATGATATGATATGATATGATATGATATGATATGATATGATATGATATGATATGATATGATATGATATGATATGATATGATATGATATGATATGATATGATATGATATGATATGATATGATATGATATGATATGATATGATATGATATGATATGATATGATATGATATGATATGATATGATATGATATGATATCATATGAATCATTGGAAAGTCGTGTGAAATAGAGCATCACTTACCATCTCCGAACTTCTGTTGGACAAATCTCTAGATCGCGCGGTATTCACATTATTTGTCGGTGCAAGTGGATTTTTTCATTAGATGACGTTTTCTATCGTAAATGATGTTCGGACATTTTGCAAGTTTGATCAGGATTGTTGGAAATCAATTCCATTCATCTTGATATTCTCGGGTCATTCGTTGCGCCAAACGAAATGTTCTGTCTAATGACACATTTTCTTCTGACATAAAGATCTTTCTGGAAGTCATCGAAAGTTTCGAAAATGTCAATAGGAATGTTGACAATTCAATCAATCATCTTAGGATTTTTGTGAAATTCGATGCTCCCATGAATTTTCCACATTTTGAGTCAATTTTGTTTAATGTACAATGAACTCCACAGAAAACTTTATTTCAGGTGAAAGCGGTCATCAAAAAAACGAAATTAATCGCAGCCACAAATGTTGCGAAAATGTTGAGATGAAGTAATTCTTCGACAGAAGTGCAACAATAGCGAAATGCGTGATCATCCATCAAGTTACAACAGTTCGCGTTGAAATTCTCCAATGTAGGTCACACTCGACGAACAGCCTCAACTCAGGTGAAAAAAGTGTCATTCGATAGAGCATTTCGTTTCACGCAACAAATTACCAGAGAATATCAAGATGAATGCGATGAATTTCCAATAATCCCGATTGAACTTGCGAAATGCACGAACATCATTTCAGTTAGAGAATGTCATCCAATGAAAAATTCTACTCGCATTCTAATCTGGACATTTTTCGAACGAAGCGCGAAGATTGTCAGTGATGCTTGATTCCACACGACTTTCCAAGGATTCACGTGAATGTTGTGGAATATGATATCATATCATATCATATGATATGATAGCATACGATATGATATGATAGCATATGATAGCATATGATAGCATATGATAGCATACGATAGCATATGATAGCATATGATAGCATATGATATGATATCATATGATATGAATCATTGGAAAGTCGGGTGGATTTAAGCATCACTTACCATCTTCGCACTTTTGTCGGATGAATTTCTAGATCTCGCGGTATTCACAACATTTGTCGGTGTAAGTGGATTTTTTCATTAGATGACGTTTTCTATTCGGAATGATGTTCAGACATTCTGCAAGTTTGATCAGGATTGTTGGGAATCATTCTATTGATTTCGACGGAGATGGTAAGTGATTCTTGATTTCACACGACTTTCCAATAATTCATATCATATCATATCATATCATATCATATCATATTATATGATATGATATGATATGAATTATTGGAAAGTGGTGTGAAATCAAGTATCACTTACTATCTTCGCCCTTCTGTCGAAAAATCTCTAGATCTCACGGTATTCACAACATTTCGGTGCAAGTGGGAATTTTCATGAGATGACGTTTCTTATTCGAAATGATATTCGGACATTTTGCGAGTTTGATCGGGATTATTGGAAATCAATTCAATTCATCTTGACATTCTCGGGTAAATGTGGAATAAACATTTTCGTGGAGGTCATCGAAAGTTTTGAAAATATCGATAGGAATGTTGGCAATTCAATCAAATCATAGGATTTTCGTGACATTACATGCTCCCATGAACTCCCAACATTTTGAGTTAAACTTGAGGAACGAACTCCACGAAAAACTTTATTCCAACTGGAAGAGGTCATCAAAAAAAAATAATTAATAACAGCAACGAATGTTGCGAAAATCTCGAGATTCAGTGATTTTCCGATGAAAGTCTGAAAGTAGTAAATGATACATGATGACCTATGTGGTTTAGAAAGTTCGCGTCGAAATTCTAGAATGCACGACAAACTCAACGAACAACCTCAACTTATGTGAAAAATCTCATTCGATGGGAAAATTCGCTTCATGCAACAATTCTGGTTAGATTTATCGAAATATTCGAATTCCCAACTTTTCGAGTTAAATTAGTGAGTTCATCCATTGTTCTCTCGAGTTTCACTCGAAATTTTGGAAATTGATCTCGAGATTTGCGTAAGATTCCATACTCCGATGGATTTCCAACATTTCTGGTGAGGAATGCACCATAAAGGCGATGAAAATCTTTTTTTCCAGATGGGAAAATGTTATTTGATATAACTTTCCCGTTAACGCAGTTAATTGAAGCCCAAAAAGCTTGATATGAATTGAATGAATTTTCAGCATTCCAAGTGTAACTTGTAAAATGTACAATGAATTTCACAGATAGCTCAATCAATTATTTCGGTAGACACAACGAATCATGTGAAGATATCGAGATGAATTTGATTTCAACGGCACCTCTCAATTGAAATCACCTAATCCTCAATATTTTCCGCAAAATTCATGAAATAAGCGATAAAATTCATGGAAAATGTTCTTTCAGATTAAAAATTCCCATTCGATATGTCGACATGACTGAAAACAATTCGTTACATGTCGAGTGCAGCTTTCGGAACGGACGGGGAAGTTCACAAACATTTTTTCCTCAGCTGAAAAATTGTCGTTTGCTAGAACATCTCAGTAAGCTCAGTTTCACTTGTAATGTTGGGAATTCAGTGCATTCATCTCGAGATCTTAGAGAGATACATTCTTTAAGTTTCACTCCAACATGAATTTCTATTACATTTTCTTATATCGACATGAACTATTGAAAATTAGCATGTAATCACTCAACATTTGTCATTTTGGCACTTCCATCCGAAAATAGAACGATTTTGATAATTTTGAACTATTCGTCGCTCGGACCAAAATGGTGGATTGAATAACGTTTTTCCTTCTGGAATAATGTCTGTACATTTTGTGTCAACTGAAATGTACTATCGAATTACTCTTTTTCATTAGAGAAGGAGTGGTTTGTACATTCTACAACATTCACGTGAATCATTGGAGAGTCATGTGTGATCGAGCATCACTTACCTTCTTCACGCTTCGTTCGAAAAATCTCTAGTTTAGAATGCGAGTAGAATTTTTCATTAAATGACGTTCTCTAACCAAAATGATGTTCGCGCATTTCGCAAGTTCAATCGGGATTGTTGTATTGTTGTATTTTCGCAACATTTGTGGCTGCGATAATTCTCTTTGATGACCTCTTTCACCTGAAATGAAGTTTTCTGTGGAGTTCATCGTACATGAAACAAAATTGACTCCAAATGTTGTAAATTCATGGGAGCATCGAATTTCACGAAAATCCTAAGATGATTCGATTGAATTGCCAACATTCCTCTTGACATTCTCCAAACTTTCGATGACCTCCACAAAGATCTTTATTTCAGATGAAAATGTGTCAATAGATAGAATATTTCGTTTGGCGCAACGAATTACCCGAGAATATCGGTTGACACAAAATTTACAGACACTATTCCAGATGGAAAAACGTCATTCAATCCACAATTTTGGTCGAGATACGAATGGTTCAAAATTCTCAAAATCTTGCTACTTCCGGATTGAAGTGCCAAAATGACAAATGTTCAGTGATTACATGCTAATTTCCAATAGTTCATGTCGATATAACAAAATGTAATAGAAATTCATCTCCTAGTGGAACTTAAAGAATGGATTTCTCTCAAATCTCGAGATGAATGCACTGAATTCCCAACATTTCAAGTGAAACTGAGTTTTCTGAGATGTTCTAGCAAATGAGAATTTTTCAGCTGAGATAAAAATGTTTGTGAACTTCTCCGTCCGTTCCGAAAGCTGAACTCGACATTTAACGAATTCTTTCCAGTCATGTTGACATATTGCATGAGAATTTTCAATTTGAAAGAACATTTTCCATGAATTTTATCGCAAATTTCATGAAATTCGCAGGAAATATTGAGGATTCAGTGGATTCAACTGAGGAGTGCAGTTGAAATCGAATTTATCTCGATATTTTTACACGATTCGTTATGTCACCGGAATAATTGATTGAACTGTCTGTGAAATTCATCGTACATTTCACAAGTTCAACTTAGAATGCTGAAAATTCATCCAATTCATCTCAAGCCTTTTGAGTTTCAATGAATTCCGATATCCGAGCATAATTCGCTGCGTTCACGACAAGGTTATATTCAATAACATTTTGCCATCTGGAAAAAAAGATTTTCGTAGCGTTTATTGTGCATTCCTCACTAGAAATATTGGAAATTCATCGGGGTATGGGATCTTACGGAAATCTCGAGATGAATTTCCAAAATTTTGAGTGAATTTCCAGAGAACAATGAATAACATCACTAATATAACTCGTAATATTGGAAATTCAGTAGGAATATTTCGATAATTTTCACAAGAATCGTTGCATTAAGCGAATTTTCCTATCGAATGAGATTTGTCATTTGAGTTGAGGTCGTTCGTTGAGTCTGTCGTACATTCAGGATTCCTACGCAAACTATCAAAACCACATGGGTCATCATGTACCATTTGCTACTTTCAGACTTTCATCGGAAAATCACTGAATCTCCAGATTTCCGCAACATTCGTCGCTGTGATTAATTTTCTTTTTTTGATGACCTTTTCCACTTGAACTATAGTTTTTCGTGGAGTTCAGTCCTCAAGTTTGACTCAAAATGTCTAAAATTCATGGGAGCATTGAATTTCACGAAAATCCTATGATTTGATTGAGTCGCCAACATTCCTATTGACATTTTCAAAACTTTCAATGACCTCCACGAAGATCTCTATTCCACATGAAAATGTGTCATTAGATAGAACATTTCGTTCATCGCAACGAATCACCCGAGAATATTAAGATGAATGGGATTGATTTTCAACAATCCCGATCAAAGTTGCAAAATGTCCGAATATCATTTCGAATAGAAAATGTCATCTAATAAAAAATTCCATTTGCACCGACAAATGTTGTGAATACTGCGAGATCCAGAGATTTTTTGACAGAAGGGCGAAGATGGTAAATGATGCTTGATTTTACACGACTTTCCAATAATTCATATCATATCATAAAAAAAAAAAAATTGTTTTTGAGAATTTTTGGATTTTGATCGATTTTTAGGGAAATTTCCCCCGTTCACGGTGGTATCACACTTGAATCTTCAAACTTCAAATTTTTTGAAATCTGTTGAAGTTTACTTCCTGGGCCCCCCCCCCCCCCTCTTCCCCTACACCCTCCTTGTAGGAATTTGAAAAAATTTTGTTTTTGAGAATTTTTGGATTTTTATCAATTTTTCGTGAAATTTCCCCCGTTCACGGTGGTATCACACTTGAATCTTCAAACTTCGAATTATTTAAAAGTCGTGTGAAATCAAGCATCCCTCACCATCTTCGCCCTTCTGTCGGAAAATCTCTAGATCTTGCGGTATTCACATCATTTGTTGGTGCAATTGGAATTTTTTATTCGATGACGTTTCTTATTTGAAATGATGTCCGGACATTTTGCTAGGTTGTTCGGAATTGTTGGAAATTAATTTCATTCATCTTGCTATTCTCGTGTGATTCGTTGCGCCGAATAAAATGTTCCATCTCATGAAACATTTTCATCTGAAATTAAGATTTTCGTAGAGGTCATCGGAAGTTTCAAAAATGTGAATGGAAATGTGGGGAATTCTATCAAGTCATCTTGAGATTTGCGAAAAATTCGAGGCTCTCATGAATGTTCAACATTTTGAGTCAAACTTGAGGAATGAACTCCACCAAAAACATTATTTCAGGTGGAAGAGGTCATCAAGAAGAAAAAATTAATCACAGCGACGAATGTTGCGGAAATTTTGAGATTCAGTTATTTTCCGATGAAAGTCTGAAAGTAGCAAATGATACATGATGTTTCATGTAGTTTTAATAGTTCGCGTCGAAACTCTATCATGTACGACAAACTCAACGAACAACCTCAACTCAGGTGAAAAAACTCATTCGATAGAAAAATTCGCTCAATGAAACGATTCTTGTGAAAATTATCGAAATATTCCGAACGAATTTCCAACATTCCGAGTTAAATTAGTGAGTTGATCCATTGTTCACTCAAGCTTCACACGAAATTTTGAAAATTCATCTCGAGATTCCCGTAAGATTCCATACTTCAATGGATTTTCAACATTTCTAGTGAGGAATGTGCAATAAAATCTTTTTTTTCGGATGGGAAAATGTTAGTCGATATAACATTCCTGGTTAATTCAGCGAATTATCCTCAGATATCGAAATTGATTGAATTCCAAAAAGCTTGAGATGAATTGGATGAATTGTCAGCACTCTAAGTTGAACTTGTAAAATGTACGACGAATTTGACATACAGCTCAATCAATTATCTCGGTGGACACAACGAATCGTGTGAAGATATCGAGATGAATTTGATGTCAACGGAACCTCTCAGTTGAATCCACTGAATCCTGGATATTCTCTGCGAAATTCATGAAATGTGCGATAAAATTCATGAAAAATGTTCTTTCAGATTAAAAATTCTCATTCGATATTTCAACATGACTGAAAACAATTCGTCACATGTCCAGTTTAGCCTTCGGAACGGACGGGGAAGTTCACTAAAAACTTCATATCAGCTGAAAAATTGTCATTTGCTAGAACATCTCAGTTGACTCAGTTCCGACCAAAATTTTAGAAATTCAGTGCATTCATCTCGAGATTTGAGGGAGATCCATTTTTTAAGTTTCACTCGAAGATGAATTTGTATTACATTCTATTATATCGTCATGAACTATTGGCAATTCCCATGTGATCACTCAACATTCGTCATTTTAGCACTTCCATCCGAAAATCGAAAGATTCTGAGAATTTTGCAACATTCGTCGCTCGAACCAAAATCGTGGATTGAATGACGTTTTTCCATTTGGAATAATGTCTGTATATTTTGTGTCAACCGAAATATACTATCGAATGACATTTTTCCATTTGAGAGAAGTGGTCTGTACATTCTACAAAATTCACGTTAATCATTGGAGAGTCATTTGTGTTCAAGCATCACTTATCATCTTCACGCTTCGTTCATGAAATCTCTAGATTAGAATGCGAGTAGAATGTTTCATTAGATGACGTTCTCTATCCAAAATGATGTCCGTACATTTCGCAAGTTCAATCAGGATTGTTGGAAATTCATCCCATTCATCTTGATATTCTCTGGTAATTTTTTGCGCCAAACAAAATGTTCTATCAAATGACATTTTTTCCACCTGAGTTGAGGCTGGCTGGTTGTCGAGTGTGGCCTACATTTGCGAATTCTGACGCGAACTGTTGTAACTGGATGATCACGCATCATTCGCTATTGTTGCACATCTGTCAAAGAATGACTTCATCTTAATATTTTCCCTGAAATAGAGTTTTCTGTGGAGTTCATCGTACAGTAGAAAAAATTGACTCAAAATGAAGAAAATTCATGGGAGCATCGAATTTCACGAAAATCCTAAGATGATTCGATTGAATTGCCAACATTCCCATTGACATTTTCAAAACTTTCGATAACCTCCACGAAGATCTTTATTTCAGATGAAAATGTGTCATTAGATAGACGATTTCGTTTGGCGCAACGAATCACCCGAGAATATCAAGATGAATGGAATTGATTTCCAACAATCCTGATCAAACTTGCAAAATGTTCGAACATCATTTCGAATAGAAAACGTCATCTAATAAAAAATTCCACTTGCACCGATATATGATGTGAATACCGTGAAATCTAGAGATTTTTCGACAGAAGTGCGAAGATGATAAGTGATGCATGATTTCACACAACTTTCATAATAATTCATATCATATCATATCATATCATATTATATCATATCATATCATATTATATCATATCATATCATATCATATCATATCATATCATATCATATCATATCATATCATATCATATCATATCATATCATATCATATCATATCATATCATATCATATCATATCATATCATATCATATCATATCATATCATATCATATCATATCATATCATATCATATCATATCATATCATATCATATCATATCATATCATATCATATCATATCATATCATATCATATCATATCATATCATATCATATCATATCATATCATATCATATCATATCATATCATATCATATCATATCATATCATATCATATCATATCATATCATATCATATCATATCATATCATATCATATCATATCATATCATATCATATCATATCATATCATATCATATCATATCATATCATATCATATCATATCATATCATATCATATCATATCATATCATATCATATCATATCATATCATATCATATCATATCATATCATATCATATCATATCATATCATATCATATCATATCATATCATATCATATCATATCATATCATATCATATCATATCATATCATATCATATCATATCATATCATATCATATCATATCATATCATATCATATCATATCATATCATATCATATCATATCATATCATATCATATCATATCATATCATATCATATCATATCATATCATATCATATCATATCATATCATATCATATCATATCATATCATATCATATCATATCATATCATATCATATCATATCATATCATATCATATCATATCATATCATATCATATCATATCATATCATATCATATCATATCATATCATATCATATCATATCATATCATATCATATCATATCATATCATATCATATCATATCATATCATATCATATCATATCATATCATATCATATCATATCATATCATATCATATCATATCATATCATATCATATCATATCATATCATATCATATCATATCATATCATATCATATCATATCATATCATATCATATCATATCATATCATATCATATCATATCATATCATATCATATCATATCATATCATATCATATCATATCATATCATATCATATCATATCATATCATATCATATCATATCATATCATATCATATCATATCATATCATATCATATCATATCATATCATATCATATCATATCATATCATATCATATCATATCATATCATATCATATCATATCATATCATATCATATCATATCATATCATATCATATCATATCATATCATATCATATCATATCATATCATATCATATCATATCATATCATATCATATCATATCATATCATATCATATCATATCATATCATATCATATCATATCATATCATATCATATCATATCATATCATATCATATCATATCATATCATATCATATGTAGCATATATGAAAGAGAAATATTTCGAACTTGCGACATATATAATCATTTAACTGATAGTCGATTTATTAGTTCGTCCTCTTTTGACGAAGCTGTTGGGCATATGAATTAATGAGCATTCATATTCATGTATTTTTACAGTTTATCTAGTAATGAAAGTTTACAGAATTCTCCATGCCTGTTAAGAGCAATGGAGATATGTATAAATATTCTCTTGAAACTAAAATATATCTTCATTATCTGGCGCTCTTAACCCCTATTCTTTTCAAAAACCCAGAAGGATAAATCCAAAGGAATAGGATCCACGTGATTTACATTTTTATGTTCTTCATCTTCTTTCTTGATGATTAGTTGATCAGGAGAGGTTGGTTCGTGGTGATATCAGATAATGTGAATGTACCTATATTTTTGGGCTTCATCATATGTTTTCTAATCATGTCAACGTCAGTATTGGAATTTGGAGTCAATTTCATCGGCACATTTCCTAAATTATATAATTCATAGGCTACTGATGCTGCTGCACCACTAACATGAATAATCTAGATGAGGAATATATGCCATGATATATCACTTTTCAACTGGAATCTATCACGTTGTCACATTATTGAAACTTACTGATACCTGTTTCATTTTCGATTGAATTTTACAAGCTTCATCATTCCATGCCACTATTTCGATTGAGTGATCATCATTATTTGCCAAAGAAAATGCTAAAACATATTTGTTATTTCTTGTGTATTTGGGACTATTGATTTGTTCCACATACCCAACAATTTCGCTATATCAGAAATTTCCTTGGAATGAATTTAATTTTTTCCGTAAAATAGGATGATTTCAGAATATGAAACTTATTGCATTGAAGAATTCTTTACTTTCATTCGTTTCATGTCTTCAGTTGATGTATCCGGTAATTCATCAACATATTCAAGAATTGATTCTTTTTTATTAATAGTTCCAATTGCTGATTCTTTCTCATTATCTAAAGTGAATATAGAAAATGTAGTATGCTTATATTGAGTATTACCATTAGGAAGCATATAAAACAATTAGAAATTATTTTATTCAGATAAGTTAGATGTATTAACATAACATTCACTCACTACAAGCATTCATTTTGATGTCAAATTTTTCCTGATCAATGGTTGGAAATTTTTGAATAATAGAATAGGCCTTCCTGTGGATGATAATAATTATAATTTCATTGACTCATAAAAATCAAAAAATATCAAATCAATTTCATTGTGGGAATGATTGAAATGTAAGATAAGAAAAATTCTCAAAAAAAAGCCTCTCCCTTTTTCATTGACAAATTCACTAAGAATGAATGATTTCTTTGTATATATGTAGCTCACCATAAATGGACAAATCGAATGATATTGGGCAAATAATTTAATCATCTTCACTTTCGATTAGTTGTCGAAAATTGCAAATTTCACCTGAAGGGAAAGAAATTTCACACTTCCTCTCTCTCTTCCTTCCACAGTCTGCTCCAGTCCTCCCATTTCTCCCTCATTTTCCTCATCTCCTCTCTCGTCACCTGTTCTTGTTCCTCTACTCTATCCAGCCTCCCTATCGTCTCATCTCCTTTTTCCAATCACCTTTCACTCACTTTTCTCCCTGCTCTTTCCGACACCTGTTTTCTCGCCTACTTTCCAAGATGGAATCCTCTCACTCGTTACGAAAGCTTCTGAACTGCGCTGATCAGACTCGATTTTTCAAATTCTGACCCCTTACTTTATTATAGCGATGAGAAAAAATCTTACAAAGTTGATAGAAATATTTTTTTTTTATGATGAAAATTATTGGAATAATAATGAAGCGATCTGAAATAACATTTGTTTTTTGACACATAGAAAAAAAATCGAGTGGTCATTCCATTTCAAGTCTTAAAGAGAATTCGAGTTATTTATGAGCGTGAGGGAAAATCTCATAGCGAGAGTGCTGAAAGGTTAATTATTGTCGGTCCCATACATTACCTATTTAGCGATCTTGAGAGAAAGGGAGCTGGCCAGTATTGCAAAGGCGACAACAGCAACGATTGTTGGATAACCGGAAGTTATCCTGGTGCCCTGGTATGATTTCGGTTTGTTTTTTTTCTAGTCTGAATTTCCCGGTGTGCGTCGATTTTCGGGTTTACCGTTAGGCCCAGAAGTCACGCTACAGCTTTCGGCGCCCAACGTGGGGCCGTTGAATAATTAACGGATGAGAATTGGGTGTGAGGTTATTTCAAAGATGAATAATGCACTAGCGATTAAATTTTCCCGATAGTTTAATTTTTTTGTTAGTGTCACGTACTGTTTGGTAGTGCCATAACAACGTTTGGTATTGCGTTTTGTAGTTTGGTAGTAGCTCATCAATGTGGGAAACGTTTAGTAGTCAATTGTTAGCATTGAAAATTTTGCGCTGATTGGAAATTTTTATGTTTTATAATTTTGGCTGTGCCTAAGTGAAGATATCGGGATGCACACGGTTTTGATGATTGATTATCATGTACGAGAAGTCAGTGAGAGATTTATTGATTTATTTGTGTATGTGTGGTTATTTAGAGTGAACTGATTCCATCATTGATTTTTTTGTGTTGAGAATTTTGAAATTGTTTTGACAATAAGAAATTCAAGATGTCAACTTCGACAGACATTCCGAGCGATCAGATCTCGTCATCCGATGGCATCGGACCATTTATCGTCAGGCACTTTGATGTACGGTCAGTTTAGTTATGACTAGGGCCGGAGACTTTATTTAAATTTGAGTCTCACTGAGTTGCTAAGCAACTAGGAAATTCAAATAAATAAATAAATTGAATGATTGAATAAGGTTTGAAATGTCAAAGTGACATGTGTGAGTTTTCACGCGTTTGAGAGTTCGAAAATATTATATTAGTGATTCTCGTGGTCCTGAGGAGTATATTAGTATAGTCAGAAGCGTTATTGGATGTGATCTCTGAATAGATCTCTCAAATATTGAATTAACAGAGATATTGTTTTAGATATTGATGGGATACATTTTGAAAAATGGAAAAGTTAAAAAACTGGTACTCCAATGCTCGTTTATCATGTTGTTGGAGCCACTTTGCTCTTGTCCTTCTTCGTAGAGAATTGGATGAATACTACAAAAGCGCTCAGAAACGAAGTGACTCTATCTCACTCAATTTTTTTGATATTCGTGGGGAGTTGTCAATAAGAATACAATTTTTTGAATCAAAATTCCGTATGTCACGTGAACACGTGATTCTTCGGTTTTTCCAACTATCTCGGAAAATAAGCGAGATAAGGACACTCTGCCTTTGTTCTTCTTCTTAGAGAAATGGAATAGATACTCCGAAAAAGCAGATGGACAATGTGGCTCGACGTCACTCGATTTCCAAGATGACCTTGGAGATTTGACAACAAAAAATACGATTTTCCAAATTGTAATCATAGATGTCACTCGGACATGTGATTCTCCATTTTCTTCAATTATATCGGAAAAACTGATTCTCCGTTTTCTCCGATAATATCAGAAAATAGACGAGATAAGGACACTTTGCTCTTGTCTTTCTTAGAAGAGAATTGAATGAATACTACAAAAAAGCTGATGAACAAAGTGGCTCTATTCCATTTGGTATATTGGAAAATAAGCGAGGGGGCCACTCTGCTCTTATTCTTTGAGGTACAGAAATTTAATGAATACTCCAAAAAACTGATGAACAAAGTGGCTCTATCACACTCGATTCCCAATATATGCTTGGAGCTCTGACAACGATTTCCTTCTTTTCAATCAAAATGCCAAGTGTTACTTGGACACGTGATTCTTCGTTTCCTCCAATTGTCTTGAAGAATGAGCGAGACGAGTCCAATCTATTCTTGTCCTTTGAGATAGAGAAATTGAATGAATACTCCAAAAGAACTGATGGACGAAGTGGCTTTCTCTCATTGAGTTCCCCAGATATTTTTGGAGATTATTCAAACGAAGATCAGCTTGTTGCTCTCCAAGGAGTACTTTGAAGTCACTGAATAAGTGTTCTCCACCATAATTCAATTTCTAATGGAATTCGCACACACATTGTGGAGGAGAGGCAGAACAACCGATGTTGTTCCGGCTTCTTCAGTGCATCGTGTTGCAAAGGCGACCAGAGTGAGATGGACTGACGGAGTCTCCTATCATGCTCGAATTTTGGCATTTGCTAGTAAGCCTAAGTGATGCTTCCATCATAATGTATTCGATTTTTTCACTGGAAGTTATGTTATTAGTAGGGCAGGGACGTTCTTCTCCAGTTTAGACCAACCTGAATGTAGTAACTAACGAAATAAATAATGAATAGGGCCGAAGAGTTCAAATGGCAAGAAAACAATATGATTTTGAAGAATTCGAATTCCTACGGGAAATATTATAGATGGATAGGATGTAGGTGGATGATGGAGATTAAATTGAGGTTAACAAGAATTCTGAATAAAAGATATGGTGCATTTGACGGTCGGCGAGTATTTGCAGCCTCAAGAGAGCACGTAAAATATTCATTGACAGAAATCCTAAGAGGACTCTAGATGGATTGGATGGTATTCCGATATTTTACCGTGTAGATTTCGCTTTCCCATAGTTTTTCATAGTAAATGAGATGATCTACATGAATGTAGAGCACCTGATTCGCAACTTCTCTAATTCCACGCGAGAATATCTCCATTGATCACCTTGAGTGAATGGAAGATGGTGTCACTGAGATAATCCAAGTTCAACAACGACGATTCGAACAACTCTTATTTAGACGAAATCATTTCTCTAGTGGATTCAACTAACGCAGGGTGTTAGCGAACTCTAGGAGATGCCTTGATCATATGATCAAGGCATCTTCTATATTCAGACGAGTCCCAAAATTGCCTGAACTCTCCGGCGCTATTTATTATTTATTTCGTTAGTTACTACTTTCGGGTTCGTCAAAACTGGAGGAGAACTTCCCTGCCCTACTAATAACATAACTTCCAGTAAAAAATCGAATACATTATGATGGAAGCATCACTTAGGCTTACTAGCAAATGCCAAAATTCGAGCATGATAGGAGACTCCGTCAGTCCATCTCACTCTGGTCGCCTTCGCAGCACGATGCACTAAAGAAACTGAAACAACATCGGTTGTTCTGCCTCTCCTCCACAATATGAGTGCGAATTCCATAAGATCTCAGTCCAAATAATCTTCAAGAATATCTGGGGAACTAAATGAAAGAAAGCCACTTGGTCCATTAGTTCTTTTGGAGTATTCATTCAATTTCTTCACCTCAAAGAACAAGAACAGATTGGACTTCTCTCGCTCATTCTTCAAGACAATTGGAGAAAACGAAGAATCACGTGTCCAAGTGATCTTTATGATTGCAATTTCGAAAATTGTATTTTTTGTTGTCAAATCTCTAAGGTCATCTCAGAAATCGAGTAACATGGAGCCACATTGTCCATCTGCTTTTTCGGAGTATTTATTCAATTTCTCTAATAAGAAGACAAAGGCAGAGTGTCTTTATCTCGCTCATTTTCCGAGATAGTTGGAAAAACCGAAGAATCACGTGTTCACGTGACATACGGAATATTTATTCGAAAAATTGTATTTTTATTGACAACTACCCACGAATATCAAAAAAATTAAGTGAGATAAAGCCACTCCGTTTCTGAGCTCTTTTGTAGTATTTATCCAATTCTCTACGAAGAAGGACAAGAGCAAAGTGGCTCTAACGACATGATAAACGAGCATTTGAGTACCAGTTTTTTAATTTTTCCATTTTGCAAAATGTATCCCATCAATATTTAAAACATTATCTCTTTTAATTCAATATTTGAGAGATATATTCAGAGATCACATCTAATAACGCCTCTGACTATACTAAGATACTCCTCGGGACCACGAGAATCACTAATATAATATTTTCGAACTCTCAAACGCGTGAAAACTCACACATTCACTTTGACATTTCGAACCTCATTCAATCATCCAATTCATTCATTTATTTGAATATCCTAGTTGCTTAGCAACTCAGTGAGACTGAAATTTGAATAAAGTCTTCGGCCCTAGTTATGACTTGGGTGCTGGAGAGACGAATCCGCGAGACGAATCCGCTGGCGATTAATGTCGATCGACCCAGAGTTATGCCAGAGGATCTGGATCGGACCTTATCATATCGATGGCAGTACGTTAATGATCAATTACAAGTAGTACCGATGGCTGAAGCAGCCAGTGACAGTCGTCATCGAGTACATTTCGATGATAGTAGAATTGGCCGAATTCAAGATGAGAATGCTCGATTAAATTTGGGAGCATTCGATCGTGTTGAATCCTGAAATATCCAATTTTCGGGAGCGCCGAACGAGAATGTAGAAGCGTTTTTGAGAAGAATGAACATTTGTCGAGAAGCGTGTAATATGCGTGATGACAAGTTGTTCCGTGTATTGCCTGTCCTGTTGACAAAAATCGCGTATAATTGGTGAGAAGAACGTCGAGAATCGTTCTGAGATTTTGCAAGTTTTTATAAATCATTTATTCGGAGATTTTCAAATATCGAGGTGAATAAGTGTCATACTGTTCACGATATTGCGTAATGTATGCAAGGAGATCTTGAGAAGGATACTGATATTATTGATAATATTCATCTAATGTGGCGTCATTCAGCAGATACTCATTTTTCTATCGGGGCTCGGTTAGACTTGGCGTTCATGAATCTGCTTCGAGAATATCATACGATGATTGCTCGTAGGGATTTTGATACGTTTGACCGTTTGGAGAAGCTGGTTCAGGATTTCGATGATAGGCGGAGTGTGCTCCAATTGTCGGAGCCTCCTGCAGTCGTTGATTCTCTTCATCCAAAATGTTCTTATAATGTCGAGAGATACAAGAAAGAGGAGATTAGAGTTCAGATGAATAATGATGTCGCGAAAACATGTGCCGTGGACGTTACGTCTCAGCCCGAAAATCCAGAAGAGAAATGGAATACGAAATCTGGGAATGGACAGAGTAAGTCAACTGGTTCTGTTCCAGGATCGACTGACGTTTCAGTAGTAACGGGACAAGTTGATAGCAGGAAGACGAGCTCCGGATTCAAGGGTGTCTGTTATGGTTGTTCGAAACCAGGTCACCGACGAAGTGAATGTCTGGATGGCGGTATTATTTGTTTTAGTTGTGGTGCTGAAGGAGTTCGACGTCCTGATTGCGCAAATTGCAAAGAGAATGTCGAGAAAATGAGTAAGGGAAACTCCCCAACGAGACAGTGAACGGCCCATCGCTGTCCCGTATAGTTAGGGTCGATGAAGTTTCTGTTCCACAGCCATCGACAAGCGGAAAATGAAATATCTGAAGGTCGTGAGGAGGTTACGAACATCACACAAATTCCGTCAAATTCAAGTAATCAAGATGTTGAATTTGAGTCTGATCAACTCGGCGTCAAATTGCACCAGGATCAACTTGTTTGGTCCTGGTGCAAATCGGTCTTACGCCGGTGTTCGTAGCGTTGCGAAAAATTGGATTGATAAATTGACTTTGAAGGTGAATTGGACCAATGTTCCGGCGGTTTCGTTGGCTAATGGATGCCGAAAGACTGTTCATGAGAGAGTGATGATTCCAATTGATATTAAAGGTATCGTGCGAGACGTTGAGTTTCTCGTCATGACTGGACTTCAACATCGCGTTCTGCTTGGGATAGACGTATTTTGAGGGTTCGAGTTGGGTTTCAAGAGTCATGGTAATGAGTGGTGGTTACATGATCAGATGATAAGGTATCCAATTGAGTCACGTGATTGCTGTGCACCGGTAGAGATTTCTGAGTTGCAGGAGACATCGGATGATGAACGAATACGGATTGAGGAGATGGTTGAACGATTGAGGTTTCCTCAGCCAGAGAAAAGGCAGTTCACTCCTCTGGCTGTTCATCGAATTGTTATTCCTCCAGAAACTACAGCGATTAGAATTCCGGCTTATACTGTTTCGCCTCCTGTGTTGTCGGAAATGCAGAAGCAATGCGATGAGTTGCTCGCTGCTGGTATTATTGAGAGTTCGAATCGAAGCATTCCACTCCACTGTCGTCACGGATCATAGTAGTCTTCGTTGGTTACATAATCTGAAGGATCCGAAAGGACGATCAAGTCGTTGGGCTCTAGCTCTTCAGAATTATGATTATGATATCGTTCATTGACAGGGTATTGAACATCGAGTGCCAGATGCTCTTTCACGCATGTATGAGGATGATTGTTTCGGAAGTGAGGTACTGGAATTGTTCGTTGTGGAGTCTGAATATGTGGCGGAAGGGGCATTATGCAATGACGTGAGTGAGAATTGGTTTAACCGGAAGACAAGAGCAGTTCCGGCACATCCTGGAAAGTGGAGAGGTTGGGAAGTGGAGGACGATCAGCTTCATCGTTTCAAGCCTGATCCGTTGGTGTCAGAAGTCGCAGACGATCTGAATGCATGGAAGTTGGTACCACCTCGGAAGTCACGTGGCGCGATCATTTCTGAAAATATCGCGCACGAGTCTTTTCGAGGGTATCGAAAAGACTCGTGCTCGAGTTGCTTTGTCGTATTATTGGCCTAGTATATCCAAGGATGTCGAAGAGTTTGTTCGTGAATATGAAATATGTCAAACGTGTAAAGTTTCACAGAATAAACCTTCTGGGTTAATGGGACAATGTATCGTACAATTTCCGTGGGTTATTGTTGCAATGGATATCATCGGTCCATTTCCACCTTCGGCTAAAGGTTATCGTTATTTGTAAGTCTGTCAAGACATCTTTCCAAAAATGATTGATGTGGCTCCGTTGAAGAAGGCAGATTGTTTGAGCATATTGAAATGCTTCAAGGATCTAGTTGTTCACCGTTACGAAACGCCGTCTGTGTTACTGACCGATAATGGTACCGAATTCTCTAACAAGAAGAATCAAGAACTATGGAGTCATTTTAAGATCAAACATATCACGTCGCCGATTCACCATGCTCAGGCAAATCCGGTTAAGTGCGTGAACCGTACCTTGAAGAGTATGATCATATGTTAGATTGGGCAGGATCATGGGGAATGGGATGTTCATTTGTCTGAATTTCGTTTCGCATACAACTCGGCTTATCATAGTTCGTTGACCATGTCACCAGCGTTCTTGAACTATGGACGTCAACTGCGTGCATCATTATTTCATCAAGCGTCAGCGGATCAGGAGATTACCATCATATGGAGCGAATGTCGGGACTGTATGATTTGGTTATCGAGAATGTAAATGAGGCTTTCGAGACTCAATCGAAATATTATAACACACATCATCGTGAAGTTCATTTTGCGATCGGTGATCTCGTTAGAAGGAAGATTCGTCAGTTGTCGAATGCCGCGAAGATTCAGGCAGCAAAACTCTTTCGAAAGTATTCGTCCGAAGTCCATCGTATCACGAATGTCGTTCCACCATTGGTTTATGAAGTTGCGGATGAACAAGGTGTCGTTGTCGGACATCATCAAGTGAAAGATTTAATTGAAGGTGAAGTTAAGCGACAAGAACTGACATATATCGAAGATGATGAATAATTGTGACTCGTGACTAAGATATTATTTTTTTCTCTGATCGTCTGGTGCAGAACATTATAATTTTGTTGTTGTTCTAGTCTCGCGACTAGCCATTAATAACTCTCCAAAACGTGGTGCCACCAGTAATTGTAATTCTTAAGAAAAGTTTTATTATTATTGTGATTTTTTTTTACAAATATTGTGAAGGTTTTTTTTGCATCGTTTCGGAGGAGCATTGTCGAAGACTCTTTGAGAATAAAAGAGACTGAATGATGGAATCAAGGTGTCTATTGATAATGTCCTTTATTTATTGATCACGATCGATCTGGCTGATGAGGGGGTTGATCTCACTGATAATGAATTTCGTTATTTTATTTGTTATCATCTGACATGAAGGTTCAATCATCGCTTCCAGTCTGAGGAGGGTAAGTTGTAACGTAATATTTCCATATTACGTTACATTCTGTCGTCTGGGCGCGATAATGTAGAAATAATTGTGTCCAGGACGGGAATCAACTTTTTCTGGATCAGGGAGAGATTTCGAGAAGGTAACAAGATGTATTTGAGTTTTTTTTTTCAATTTTTGATTTTTTTTTATATTTCTAAATTGTACCGCTCATCAGTGAGAGGAAAGGAATTCTCATCGACGACAGTAGAGGGCATCACCGGATGGACGGATGTCCAGACGGGTTTCAACCGAATTAAAAAAAGATTCGGAGTTCATCTGTTATCAAGACGAGAGGATGACATGCTGGGATTCGACAGTATCACCAACGGCATAACCTTGGTTGCGAATTTCCCCAAATTGTCATTGCTGACAAAGAGCAAAATCAAAGGGAGATTCAACCGTTTGGAGGCCACTTGGTGGGCAGCAATGATACTATCCATGGACGTGAGCCAATCACCGATTGCCACGTTAGAGCAACATGTCAGCCGGTGTCGTTAACGAGATGAGCTGCCATCTTTGGCTCATTCTTGTCTTGGACACTTGTTGCGTCGTATCGTGGATACTGTCAGAAAAAATTATCATTTTGTAATTAAAAAAAAATATATTAATCGAACGAAAGAAGTTAATTACATTGGAGAATCTCGTGGATCTGTGGAATCATTGAGTGAAGATGTGGTTCTCAAACTGGTGAGCGATTAAATTATTATTATCTATGGAGATTCCTGTCAGTTTGTGAGGCTATATTGTGTAACGAAGTTTCTCGTCGTTTCTCTCCGGCGCTCCACTAAAGAGGTCAGGGCAATCTCCGGACTGGCAGTGATGTGAGAGGAAGAACCACGCAGGCGTTGGAGAGGACCCTAGACGAGGAGAAGCAACCCCAGCCAATAGAAGTAAGTCCCAGAGACACGGGGACAAGTTAGTCTGCCTTAGGTGGCAGAATCGCGCGAATCACGACAGGGATGATTCCCTGGATCCATTACCAAAGGCCCTGAGACCGATTTAACGTTGGTTGCCCGTAGCGTGGCTACGTAGCGTTTCTCGAAGGGAGATGAGGCTCCACATATTTCGACGAATGATACGAGATCATGGAAATATGTGGACATGCTCACCAAAGAGGATACCATAGACTACCAGGTCTGAAGCTCTTTCCACTAAAGGGACTGTGCCTCGAATACGCCCCCCTACCACAAAACGCATGCTGAGTTATCAGGAATGGATTGCTCTCGCCGTCCATTCGGGTTCAGCAATTCTCATAGTAATTACTGGTGGAGGCTCAGCAGGTTGCTAGGAACCACCCTGAGAGGTTTAGCGTGGTGAACCCAGGGGAAACCAGCACACAGTGAGTTTGTTTCTTCCTCCGGTAAAGAATAAACTGGCGTCCAGGCCAACGAACGTGTGTGTGCCACGCTCGGGACGGCCAGAAGTGTATCGGGCGAAAACCCGTTACAGTTGATTAACTTTTTTCTACCTTTCGATGTCGTTTATTATAAAGTATTAAATCAGTGAGATCATCATCTTACATTGGTTATTATTTGTTAAAATCGTTGCGTTTCGAAAATCTCTCGCCGACCACATGTTATTCATTGGAAAAATTCATTATTTCGCTGAAGAGAACATAGTCGGGAATTGAGTCAGTCTATTAAAAGCTCCCTGCATCATTTATATTATTATTATTCTTATTTTCAAGATCTATTTACATTATATTGATCGTTGAGCACTCTTTGAGGGTTCCGACATCACCTCAAGAAACACTCAACAAGTGACTCGGATATTTTTGAAGTCACTCTTACAATGACTACTCCCTTTAACTCAAGGGTGAGAAATCACTGCAACCCAAATTCAAATTGCCTAAGTAGACGGAGGGACCTAAGGATTACAGCCTTCTGCATCTGTCTAGCCAATTGATAGGCTCGTGACCTACATGCTGGAATGATCGACAATTCAGACACAAGAAAATGCATTATCCCCCCAAGAGAGCCGATGATTAGGACAACCAGTTTTACTTTGAAGTTTCGGTGCATCTGATGAAACTGGAACAAGAGGTCTTGATATTTTTGCCGTTTCTCCTCTTCCTTACGCGCTATATTATGTTCAGCAGGCACGGAAAATTTAATGACATAGATGACCTTGCCATCGAAGTCGAAAAGAACGACATCAGGCTTTGCGGCTTGAAGGGGCCTGATGGTTGCAAATGCTCCAATATATTTTATACCTCTCATTGAAAACAACGGATTCGAGTTCTCCTGCTACGTATGGCAGCACCGGTGTCGTGTATATACTAATAATACAACCCCCTCAAGGCCGCATTATGATGAATATATCCAGAGACTGCTCTTACGCGGCATGCTGATAGAATGTGCATCAGTGTCTCTAGTGGCTTCTTGCAGGCCCGATACGAAGTATCCGGGATCGGCTGGCCCATAATACGGCTGCGATAGACGAGGGTATTTATGACACCATCTTAACACGCACAAATGAATCCTTCAATTTCAGACATCAGACCAGCCGACTTGAGGAAGTTGAATGTCAGCTGAACCGACAAACCCTGCTCTTGGATGTATCTGAAAAACACTCCATGCATGGGCCTGTCTGAGCACTGCCGAAGCAAGATGTTCTGTTCAGCAGCTCTGACGATTTGTTTACGCTGGAGTTTTGACATCCTCACAATAGAATTGGTAGGGATATCTCCCGAGTGAACCAGACGAAATTCTAAACCGAGAGACTCAGCGGCATGATCGGCTGCCTGATAGAGTGTGACGCGCTGTCCCCCCCCCCCCCCCCCCCCGCGTCCCAGGTAGAAGGAATCCCCCCAGCAACCCAGTTATCCTCACCTTTTCTTTTTGTACCCCTAGGAATACAGAATGAGTGAACTATTGTACAAGAGTGAGTGATGAATGAATGAAAGCAAGGAGAAGAAACCCCTGCGACCGCAGCAGAAGAAGAAGCCGCACCCACGCCTCCCAATATCCGAATCTGGCGCCGAGCTGGAGTAATGAGACGACTGGTCGCGGAGAAGAGCCACCATCCAGCCAACTCCTGCGCCCACGACCTCCTGCGCTGAAAGAGCGCACAGGAATGCGCGGACAATGAACCCTGAGACTCTGATTGGCATTGACCCGATAGATTTAGGGAATAATCCAATGAGGATCAATAGAGGAAGTAGGACAAGCGGAATAACGAGGGAAATGGGCCAAGAAGGCTAAAATAAGAGGAAAAGAAGGAAAAGGGACAGAGACACGTGGACAATTAATGACAGTGTGTTTCGACGCCATCACGAGTGATAGCAACGGAGTATCCCAGAGAGATTAAACAGAATAAATAGAGAAAGAAGCGTGGTTTGGACCCGAGAAAGAAAAGGGTTTGAAAAATAAGACGTACCAGGACAAACGGCCGTACCGACGCAAGAAAAGGTAACACTTAATCGGGCAATTATCCTGACACGATGTCACCAGGGGTCAGTGGCGGCACTGACCACCGGGAACACGCCAAATCAAGACGCTCAGCGTCTTACTTACAATTGGAACGTGAACCGTTACAGTTCAATCAAGTATCCTCGTGTTATAAATTATAATCCAGACAATTATCGCTATAAAATCCCTTCTGGGATTTCACGAGCATCATCAAGCGATCCTTCTGATCCGAACCATCAAGAATCATCGACTTACAATCGGTAATTACTAGCAGTTCTGTGAAAATCATCTGTGCACATTATCTGGATAACCAAAGTGAATCTAGTCAAATTATACGTTATATTTTTGATAATTTGCGTGTTCTTATTGACATTATCCTGAAATCATCCATTCAACCATCCAGAATCGCATCAGTGAACCAGATATCGAGACTCATCGTTGGTATCATATACAGTCCACTCCGAGATCAGCATCGTCATTCAACACGGCTCGTCATAAGTCACTTGATGAGTCGTCCGCAAAAAATTCGAGGCAATTTTCTGTACATGGTCCTTCGAGCCGGATGCGAAACATCTAACGAATCGAAACTTAACAAATAAAGAAAGTGCAAGTAGTGAAAAACGAGTTAAGAACAAAGGGAAAGGCATCGATTAGTTCTCCCACCACTCGAACACAGAGACAGTTTATCGTGTGTGAAATGAAACTCTGAAAAATTATCGAGAATATTCTGTATCATTCGAGTCTATTCACTAGATAAAACTCGTCCAAATTGTGAAGCTGGTGCGCGTTTGTTTACGTCGAAATCAAACTCAGCGCCGCGAGACAACAGCAAAAGGAATCCCCTCCATCGATCGCAGCATCGACGTCACGAGCCAACGAAACTCATCGAACGAAGACGAGAAATAGGTGGACAGGGGACAAACACAGGCAACACAGACCAGCTACCAGAGACCCCACCAACGAGAACAAACGTGGTTGATCCTGACGATACTAACACAATTGAGGAGATTGTTGACCCAGAGAGAAACAAGGACGATGAGTCAGTGTCAGGGGCGTCCACGCCTATCACTGCGAAACTCAACTTTCCAATCAAGGTTAGGACGTCACTATTGCCTGACCGAGGTCCATTGGATGAAGTTCAAAGGGGCGATATCCTCGAGAATCACGACGAAATGTCAACGATAATCAACGGAGAGTAACAGTGAGTGTAGATGTACACCAAAACCCAATCACACCGATCAACAAATCAGTTGAACGCAGCTACAGCAGCAGAAACCAGCCAATCAACAAGCAACAGCAACAATTGTGACGGAATCCGTCATTTAATAAATTAGATTAAAAATTAAATAAATTGAAAATAAAATAAAATAAATAAAATAAATAGATAAAAATAACGGAAGAAATAAATAAAAGACCCTAAATTATTATTATAATAAGTTGAATAATTATATTATGGGGACGGAATCAGGGGAAAATGGAGCAAGGGAACAAAAATCAGGTTTTCGAAATCGCGCGCGTCCAAAAGGGACTACGCGCGTCAAAAGGGACTGCGCGCGCAGAGAACGCACGGTGTCGTTGGCTAAAGCCATTTTGGACACCAGTTGCGTCCCACGCTATATAGCGCACACATCCGCGTCGCTCCGCGAACGAGATTACACAAAAAAAACGAGTACAAACGTGTTTTGGGGAGGTTTTGACGCCGAGAGTGACCCAGGAATGTACCGGAGAAGATGAGGGAGGAAGATACACCCCCGCGGGGAGATCCAGAGTTGGAGAACGGGGAAAACAGCCCGGTGGACCCTCCAGGGGTCCAGGTGAGTGGATTTTCATCATTTTGGTGGATTCGTTGCCGGTCTCTCTCACTCTCATGGTGGAAAAAGACGGAGATGACGTCGAAGCCACCACCCCTTTAAGTCCCCTGTCTCGTGCATTGTCTAACCCTTGTTGGATACTTCACCCCTTCGCCCTTCAGGTGATCGTCGTGCTCGCGTGTGTTTCGGGCGCTCGCGCCAACGTCGCAGGGGAGAATTTCATCCCCCTTGCGAATTTGGGTTCCAGGGCTCGGTAATGGGACCCCCGGATGATCCGACGTGGAGAGGGCGGTCGAGTGGGGTGTTCGCGCCCCTCGCACCTCTCGCCATGGAACTGGGGTGCAGCTCGTCCCGATTGTCCCAAAAAGGGATAGGGGATCCTAGTCTCGTCCCGCTGGTCCCGAAAGAGGATAGGGGATGGTTCTCGTCCTGACTGTCCCAACAGGGGATAGGGGAGGTTAGTCTCGTCCCGCTTGTCCCCAAAAGGGGATAGAAGATGGTTCTCGTCCTGACTGTCCCAACAGGGGATAGAAGATGGTTCTCGTCCTGACTGTCCCAACAGGGGATAGGGGAGGTTAGTCTCGTCCCGCTTGTCCCAAAAGGGGATAGGGGATGGTTCTCGTCCTGACTGTCCCAACAGGGGATAGAGAAGGTTAGCCTCGTCCCGCTTGTCCCAAAAGGGTATAGGGGATGGTTCTCATCCTGACTGTCCCAACAGGGGATAGGGGAGGTTATTCTCGTCCCGATTGTCCCAGAAGGGGAATAGGGGATGCCGTACTCGTTCCTGGTGTCTCCCAAAGGAGAATAAGGGATGCGGAGAGATTATCGACAGGCCGCGAGGCTGGTTGCGGGAATCAACCACTAATGGGTTCTCGGGGAAGTTCGGTCAGTACCTGCGGGATTGGGGACCCTCACCCCTCATCGAGGGGTCGTTCGACCCCTTGCGTACATCATCCCTTGGTGGATCCAGAGCGGGCAGAAACCCTTCCCGGAGGGAGGCCCCTACGACCGAGGGGATGACCCGTGGATTGACGTTTGTCGCCCCTGTTTATATTAATCATATTATTGAATACTATCTTATTTCTGTGATTATGATCTGTATAATTCTTAGAATATTTTCCGAGTTCAATAGTGGAACAATGTAAGGACGACATCGAGTTTTGCGTTTTATTTGAGACCTTCCCCCATCTTCACCAAAGGACCCACGCCTTCTCTACATAACCGAGTACTGAGCTGCCGAGAGGCTGTTCCGTGCCCTTCCTCCCCTCTGAGTTAGATAAGTTAGTGTTAAGTCCGAGTACGTTTCCGATCGCGGTGTGAGTTGAGTTTGGTTTTGGTTCCGTTTAGAGTTACGTGGAGATTCAGATCGAGAGGGATGCGTTACGTTCCGTTTAGTTATATAAGTTTCATTCTTGCTGCTGGAGCTATTTGCGGTGTTGGTCCCACCGAAATTCGACCAACTGGCGCCCATATTGGTGTAGGTTTAAGGAAATTGAGGGGGTAGGGAAGGACAATTCAAAAGATCTCGAAGCCCTCATCAGAGAATTAGCTACTCTCTGCATTGCGGGCGGCTTTCCGCTGCAGAAGTGTTGTAGCAATGCCCCAGAAACGCTCATCAAGGTGCAACTGTCATCAGCACAATCATCGACATCATCACTTTGGGAAAACGCGTCGACCAAAGTTCTCGGCATTGAATGGAATCAGCAAGCAGACGTGCTTCAATTCAAAGCCAAGCCGATCAGCAAGTCCAGCATCACAAAAAGAACTATTCTTTCCGAGATAGCGCAAATTGATGATCCGTTGGGATTAATATCACCAGTAATCGTACGAGCGACAATCATCATGCAAAAACTGTGGCTCATCAAGGCAGGCTGGGATGAGGAACTGCCTGAGTACATCCAGAAGACGTGGAGCAATTCTTGAGAAAGCATTCAACATCTAGAAGACATCAAAATTCCTAGGTGGCTTCAACTATCGCCCAGCAGCTTAAACATTCAGCTACACGGATTCGCAGATGCATCCAATGATGCAATGGGAGCATCAGTCTACCTGCGAGTCACAGCAGGCAATCAGCAAATAGTAACAATCTTGGTCTCTTCAAAAACCAAGGTGGCGCCCTTGGAGAAGATGACCATTCCAAGATTGGAATTGACTGCAGCAGTCATGGTTGCAGAATTAGCAGGGTACGTGGAGAGAATCATCGAGCAGCCTGGAATAGAGACGTATCTCTGGACAGACTCGTCAGTAGCACTGACCTGGATCAAGAGTCACCCATCCCGATGGAAAGAGTTTGTCCAAAATCGGGTCCAGAAGATCCAAGACCTTCAAACATCAGCAATCTGGAGCCACATCAATGGGAAAGACAATCCTGCAAATTGTGCTTCCCGTGGAATAACTCTAGAACAACTAGCCCAGCATCATCTCCGGTGGACTGGTCCAGAATGGCTGAAACAAGAGCAGCAACACTGGCCAACACCAGCAGTAGACGTATCATCTGAAGTGACTCTTGAGGAAAGATCACCAGTGTCACAATCGTTCCCAGTGAATCATCCAGATCCAAATGAATTCTTGGAACGCTATTCAGCGCTATGAAGGATGTTTTAAATATCAGCCTGGCTGCGCCGAGCAGTCAAGATATTTAAGAGATTGCCAGTGGTAGAATCCCCAGTCATCACGCCATGGGAAATGGAGAACGAAAGAATTTATTGGATAAGCTACACACAGACGCTATACTTCGATAACGAAATCAACATCATCAACGGAGGTAATTTTCTACTATCGAATAATCCAATAAAAAATCTTATCCCAATTCTAAATGCCGCTCGAACGTGCGCGACACTATGATTATGTCACCCAAATAGACGAAGACCTGCGGGTACAAGTCCTGGCCAATCAGACGATCCAGAAGCTGCTGGAACGTGGCTGGCGCGTTGATTGATCCGTAAGGCAGACGCTGGAAATGGTATAGCCCTCTCCCGGGGAGTACAAACGCTGTGATTTCTTGGGATTCCCTTTCCAAGGGAATCTGAAAGTACGCTTGGCGCAACTCTAGCGTGGTGATATAATGCGCTTGGCGCAACTCGTCTAGTATCCCCGTCATGTTGGGGATAGGGTACGCATCCTTCGTGGTCACTGCATTAACTTTCCGGAAGTCAATACAGAACCAGTATTATCCATTCGGTTCCTTAACCATGACGATTGGGCTAGACCACTCGCTGTGCGAAGGGACGATAATTCAATCCCTGAGCATCGTGTCCACCTCCTGCCACATTACATCGCGCATCGCAGGATTCGTGTGATAAGGGCGTTGGCAGATCAGGGGAGTTCCCGCCACATCGATTATATGCGAAGTAAGGGTGGTGACTCCCAGTTTGTCGGTCGCTGGGGGAAGGTGTTGGTCGAGAAACCCCTGAAGTCGCGCTTGTTGGGTTTCCTCCAGGGTACGGAGTTCATAGCACATGATGATGCTGGCGCCCTGCTCTACTGGGGTGAATGCGTGGCGGACCTCTGGCTGATCACGGTAGTGCCAGGTCTGTTCAAAGAAATCAATGACGATCCGGGCATTCACCAGGGAGTCTATTCCCAGAATAAACTCCTCGGAGAGGCCTGTCAGGATCAGGGCCTCGACGGGGGTGACTTGGCCAGCCAGCTCTACTGAGCAGGGGGTCATGTAGATTGTAGAGTCGGAATAGCCGCCTGCGTTGATCACTCTCCTCAAAGTTGGATTTCCTCAAAGAGCTTTAGCCTTTCGGCTCCGGCGAAGGATCGCGTCGCTCCCGAGTCGACGAGAGCCTTTACGCACTACCCTCCGATAGTCAGATCCACATAGAAGGCCACTGGGGACCTCCGTTTGCGAGACGTTAACGTGGACATCGCTCACCGGCAGAGGCTCCAAGGCAACGAGATGATCTGAATTCAGAGTATCGCAAAAGGTAAGCACGGGTGGTTCGTCCGGGGGAGCTTCTCGAAGGTTATGCAAAGGGGTGGGAACCGCTGAGTCGCCTGAAGCAAGACCCTCGGCAGGGCAGCCTGCCAGGCTCTCGAAGGTTGCCGCCGACGGGGTATCGACGTTCACCCTCTCGGAGTCTCTCAAGAACTCAGGGGCGATGGGTTCCTCGGCCAGCGGTTTCCGACCTTCGATGGCACGCAGCCCACAGTGCGAAGTTTCCGGTGGAGTTATCCTCTGTGGAGGCACGTGCTCCGGAGGTTACTCCCGAATACCGACAACGGAAACAGAAGACTCGGCACTCCGCTGGACAGTCCCGATGGATGTGGCCATTTTGCCCACAATTCCAACAGATTAAGAGCCTCGGCGGGCGAACAACACCCAGTGGTGCCGCAGGCGGCGTCGCAACTACTGGTGTCGAAGTTTGGGTGGTCGTTGGACCTTGTCCCGCCCTCTGGGGTACCGCGAGATTCTGAGGGCTAGGTACCAACGCCGGATCTGGACCTACTCTTTCTTCACGTCATCCCAGGATCGGAACGAATGCTGATGGCCCCGATACCACGTGAGGGCGGCTCCACTCAGGCTGAACGTGAGGCCTCGTAACAGATCCTTCTCACAGATCCCGACGAAAGCGCGCCCCTCCTCGATTCGGGCGATAAAGCCCTCCACGTTTTCCCAAACCGTCCCTGAGTATTGTGCGTCCCAACGCTTCATGGCGTTCAACAGAGGAAGACCCACGAGGGGTCGTCGCCGTTCTCGGGGATCATACTCTTCGTTAGAGGGGTAATAGTCGAACACGCCTATCCCGGGGTGGCGCGATCGGCGAGGGTAATACACGTCCCTGTCCTCCCAATACCACTCATCGTGACCTCCCTCCCGAGAGGATCTTCGACTATCCAGCCCCTCACGGGGGTGGTACTGAGGTAGAGGAGCTGGGGTTCTTGTCACCGGCTCACCTTCATCCCTCAGAGCGAGACGAGAGGGTTCTTGCACGCGAGCATCCAGCCTAGGGGAACGATATTCTTCCTGTACGTAGGCATCCTCCGTCCGGGGATGATGTTCCTCCCGTACGTACGCGTCCTTCCTCAGGGGACGATACTCTTGCTGGGTCAGCGCATCTCCTGGGCGAGCGAAGCCCTCAACCTGATCGAGCTCCCGGTGACGATCCGCGTAACCGCACTCACAGGGGTAAGCACGGTCCCGACCGCCCCAGGGGTCTGCGTCGATAGGCACCGACGGTGTGGGAAGACTCCTCCTCGTTCACTCTCCCCCGCTCTCCCTAGCGATTCTGACAATCCGCCCATACTGCCTGGTGGCGAGGCGGTTGGTCTGGGGGTATATCTTGGGGATGCTGCCGAGTTCGAGTAGTAAACCCTGGCAGGTCCCTGAGACCAGGTGGTAGGCCGACCGTCCTCTTCTGGCGGGCTTGGTGGTCCACCCCTAGCGCAAGCCACTCCGTCTCCGATTCCCGACTCCTATCCGAAGTCTGGGATCGCGGGCGGCTCAAGTCCGACGCATACGCATCCGGTGGACGATTATTTCGTTCTCCCGTTTGAGAAGTAGCCTTCTCCACTTGAATGCGGGAGAGGCTCGTCTCCTCGCGTCTCCGGGGGCACCCCATCGCGAGCATCCCCTGTCGTGAGTAGAGCCATGAATGATAATTTTTTTTTGCACCACTGATCGATGAACGTCTGAGAACTTGATCGAACTGCCCTACTACAATTCCTTCGCGGCAAACAAACGTCTTAACTCACTGGGTGATTCGGGCTACGCGCCTGATCACGAGAGTTTTGAATGATTAGCGTTCCCTGCGCGAACTTGCGGTTGAGTGAGCGTTCGCTTCCCCGCTAGTGAGGTGAGTCCCTCGGCTGGTGTTTTCCAAGGAGGGGGGGAGGTAACCGCCACTACTCAGATTCTAGTGCTTGGTCTCGATTACGCCGGGGGGGGGGGGGGAGAAAAGAGTCACATGGCCAGACAGGATCACCTCTCTGGCCATGTGGGACTTTCCGAGTCCCCTCATTTTCTTTGGGCGCTGGTTTTCTCCCTTACCCTTCCGAGGCACGCTATTGGGCGCGAGTAGCAACCCAGTGGGGAAGGTAATCCGTTCCCATTGGACGCAAGCCAAATGCATGCGTAAAGCACGATTTATCGGCTCAATTGTGGAGCATCCATGTTCGAGACGATTTAGACCTCCCCGCTCAAGTTTGGCACGTCGGAGCCATTAAATCTGGACCTTGTCGAGAAGACCGTAAACGGCCAGTCCCGAAAATGGTGCAGGTTTTTAACGTACCAGGTACGGACGGCACCATCCAGTAAATACCGGACGAGGTGGATGAACTCCCGGTCGTCCACAGGCTGCACGACTGCCCGCCCTGCCTCGAGGGTATGCAGGAAAGCCCGAACATCCTCCTCCGGGTTTCCTGCAAAGCGCAACGTCCTAATGCGGTAGAATCCCATTAGGGCTGCGAGATTATCGTGCTCCAGTAATCTTCCCAACCCCTCTTGCTCCGACCGGTAGTACTGCCTTACGGGCCGAACAACCACACAAGGCTGCGGCCCACCCTCTAGAGCTCCATCCTCGACGGGAGGAGAGAGGTAGGCCGAGCTCAGCGCGACATCTGACTCACTACCCCAAAGGTCCCTGAGGTAACCGGGGGGTGAGGGGGATAATATACGAACTCTCGGACGGGGGTCTGGAGGTCCCGGAATAGGAACTTCCCCCTCCAGCGCGGCTCGACTGGGGACACCCGCCAGACGGCATAGTCGCACGTAAGGCTGGCGAAGAGACTCCCTTAAAGCCTGCAACAGTGGTAGGCTCAGCGATCCACTCCCTTGGCTAGAGGAAGCGACGGTGTTTTCATGACAGCTCATTGGTGAGGATATTTTCGACGGTTTCGTTGGGTTTTCGAACTCTACGATTCCGTACGGCAGTTAAATCCGGTGTGACGCTTAACCGTTAATTCCTGAAACGCGTCGTGTAGTTTCCCCCACCGCCGGGCAGCCTGATCTCGGCACGATATGCGTACCCGACGCGGCCGATGGCTCATTGCTTGTTTTTTCTGTTTTCGTTTTGGTACCCATTGTTCTCAGGTTTCCGAGAAAGTAAATTCACCCAAATTGGCTTTTGTAGAAACAATCCGCAATTTCGAGCGCAATAATTCGAAAAAAACCATCCGTGAGGCACATATCGAGGTGTCATCGAGTAATAAATCCGACGAAAAATTATGGTAGAGATAAATTTTGCCTCGATGGTCTTCGAATAATCTAGAAAAACAATCGAAGAGGTAGAATTGCCGTGTTTCCCTCTGTTCCTGTCGTCTTGGGAAAGGTCTATTTTAAAAGAAATAAAATAATATGAATTTCAAAAATTTCAAGAAAAGAATCATAATGATATGAATCGTAAACTCAACCAAACTCATACGCAAACTCAACTAAAATCCAAAACATCCCCTAACCCCATCATCATACTTTTCGCCAAGGCTCCACGTTGGGCACCATTTGTGACGTGACATTTCCGGGCGAGCCTAACCTTCCATGCCAGTCATCGTCGTCCCCTTCCCTGCCCCCTCAATTTCTTAAAACCAAACTGAAAGGGGCGCCAGTTATTCGAATTCTGGCTGCAAGAATAAAACTGATACCTTAATGCAAAACGTAACGCGACTCAAATCTGAATTAAACGAAAACGTAACCAGGAATTCTCGGAACCATCAACTCAACCAGAAGCGTAACCACCGAACTCGAATCGTACTCCATCTGATACGCACTCAGAACTTAACCTTAACTTATCTACGCAGATGGGAGGAAAGGCACGGAACGGCCTCTCGGCAGCTGTTCTTCATCAAACCTCTGTCAACTATCAATATATTCATACAGGAAAATTCCTTTACGCGTCAACAATGTTTTCTGGACTACTCGCCATGAATCTAAATAAGTCGATGAAACGCGATTTAACATTGATATCAGGGAATTCTTTGGTGAATGATATGTAACGCTTTTTATTTACTGGCAGAAGACTTACTGGACCATCGATAACTGTGGCTAATGTTCCCTTCAGGAAATGAGAATCATAGCCAGAAAAATTATGAAAAATGATTGGCAATGCGTGAGATTTCTCATAATTCAAGTTGCATCTTGCATCAGCAGGATCCCGATATTTCCCTGTAAAGTGACAGTGATCATGATGCTTCATATCTACTCCATTGAATGGTTTTCCACAAATGTGACACTTCGCAGCCGATAAATAGTCATTTATTTGTTGAGGTGTTAAAGTTCCCATTGGAATAGCTAATTCGGTCAATTTTTCGATGAACCATTCAATGCAGTAAGGACTTCATTTTATTTCGAATTTTGAAAGAGAATCATTGGAATTACAGTGTACATAATAAGCTACACTATGAGGTACAGGTTTAGTTGATTCTGTATTCGACGACACGAGAATGGATTCTAAATCAGCATAGACTACAAATGGTACGGATTCTATGATTTTGAAATTTTAAAATATAATTGTTTCCATTTGGTAAGATCATTCTCACATCACTCAAGTTCCTACAATCATTTTTATGATTTTCGAATGATTTCTCGGCAACGAAATGATTAAGACAACGATCGCATAATAGTAGGTGTCTAAAAAATAAGACGTACCAGGACAAACGACCATACCGACGCAAGAAAAGGTAACACTTAATCGGGCAATTATCCTGACACGATGTCACCAGGGGTCAGTGGCAGCACTGACTACCGAGAACACGCCAAATCAAGACGCTCAGCGTCTTACTTACAATTGGAACGTGAACCGTTACAGTTCAATTAAGTATCCTCGGGTTATAAATTATAATCCAGACAATTATCGCTATAAAATCCCTTCTGGGATTTTACGAGCATCATCAAGCGATCCTTCTGATCCGAACCATCAAGAATTATCAACTTACAATCGGTAATTACTAGCAGTTCTGTGAAAATCATCTGTGAACATTATCTGTATAACCGAAGTGAATCTAGTCAAATCATACGTCATATTTTTGATGATTCGCGTGTTCTTATTGACTTTATCCTAAAATCATCCATTCAACCATCCAAAATCGCATCAGTGAACCAGATATCGAGATTCATCGTTGGTATCATATACAGTCCACTCCGAGATCAGCATCGTCATTCAACACGGCTGGTCATAAGTCACTCGACGAGTCGTCCGCAGAAAATTCGAGGCAATTTCCTGTAAATGGTCTTTCGAGCCGGATGCGAAACATCTAAACAATCGAAACTTAACAGATAAAGAAAGTGCAAGTAGTGAGAAACGAGTTAAGAACAGAAGGAAAGGCATCGATTAGTTCTCCCACCACTCGAACACAGAGACAGTTTATCGTGTGTGAAATAAAACTCTGAAAAATTATCGAGAATATTCTGTATCATTCGAGTCTATTTACGAGATGGAACTCGTGAAGCCGGTGCGCGTTTGTTTACATCAAAATCAAACTCAGCGCCGCGAGACAACAGCAAGAGACATCCCCTCAATCGATCGCAGCATCGACGTCACGAGCCAACGAAACTCATCGAACGAAGACGAGAAATATCGAGCGACAGTAGCAGGGTGGGACGACAAGCTCCGCCCACTTATCGATTCTACTGAGCAGCTGTTCAGTCACTACGTAGAAAGCATGCGCGCGCGGGAAAAATTGAATTGATTCAATTGCTACGCCACGCTAAAATCGTCAGAAAATAATCAAATAAGTTTTATTCCAATAATTCAACATGTCTAACAAAAATGACAACCCCTTTGAACTTCTAGGTGGACGGGGGACAGGCACAGGCAACACAGACCACCTACCAGAGATCCCACCAACGAGAACAAACGTGGTTGATCCTGACGATACTAACAGAATTGAGTAGGTTGTTGATCTAGGAAGAAACAAGGACGATGAGTCAGTTTCAGGGGCGTTCACGCCTATCACTGCGAAACTCAACTTTCCAATCAAGGTTAGAACGTCACTATTGCCTGACTGAGGTCCACTGGATGAAGTTCAAAAGGGCGACATCCTCGAGAAATACAACGATAATCAACGGAGAGTAACAGTGAGCGTAGATGTACACCAAAACCCAATCGCACCAATCGTACCACCAGCAACAACGTCAGCGCAATCAACACATACGGAAATACTGCATGTGACCGACGATTCTCGATACAGATGCAGCGCATGCAGTCAATGAAAACGAATTTCGAACTGTTGAGACTCAATGGCCCAGGAGAAGAGGGCCAGATCACTGTAAATGCGTGGGATAACGCATTGGATAAGCAATTTGATAAGTTTTGTGCTTATCATGAGAGAATAATCGAAGAAGCACTTGAAGAGCTGTCCGATCACGCTTACTTCAGGGATAATACGTATTCTCAATTGGAGAACATCTACTTGAACACCAAGTCACTGCATGCAAAGTTCATCGAGCATGCTATCAAGCAAGCAGAATTCTTGAAGAGCGCTCAATCAAGAAAATCAGCCATTGAAACGCCGAAAATTGATTTACTTAAATTTTCGGGGGATTACAAAGCCTGGCCATTGTTCAGCAACCTGTTTGAATCATTAATTCAAGGGAATCCCAATATGACTGATACTGAGAAGCCGGTGATCCTGAAATCAGTCATCATCGGTGATGCTGCAGCGCTGATTAGTAACTTAACGGTATCAGACGAAAATTATCAAGTTGCCTGGACAACATTGAAGGACCGCTACGAAAATCTACGCCTGATTATCGCCGAGCACATGAGCCGTATCCTTGAACAGAAGCCAATCAACAAAACCGGTCAATCATTGATGAAATTGGTGGATACAGTTCATGAATCCCTGGAAGCCATGAAGGCGTTGAACGTGCCAGTGAATTCATGGGATATCATGTTGATTTACATGAGGAGGAAGCTTCTGGATGACCAAACGAGGCAATCCTGGTATTTTCACTAGGGCAACAGGCCAGAACTACCAACACTAGCAGAGTTCTCCAAGCTCTTGAGAACGAGAGCTATGTATCGGGATTCTACCGCCGACCTAACATCGAATACAGCAACGCAACTGCCTCCAAAATCTCCAACTAAGAAACCCAACAAGACAGCAGTTACCGCAACGCCAGCGATCACCGCTCATGCAGGAACCATAACGCCTCCGGTTACTGATAAGACACCTCGGACTCCAAAGTGTGCTGCATGTGAAAGGGATCACTGGCTTGAAACCAAGTGTGGTAAATTCACAGGAATGAATCGAGATGAACGTTATCAGCTACTGATCGATCATTCGCTGTGCTATAACTGCTTTGGCCCACACATCCTGAGGAAATGCACGTCACTACAGAGGTGCAGGACCTGCAATGAAAAACATCATACCATGATCTGCCCTACAGACGCTCCAACAAATCAGCCGAATGCAGCTAAAGCAGCAGAAACCAGCCAATCAACAAGCAACAGCAACAATAAATGAAGACGAAGCAAGCCAACGATCCCAGCAACGTTGAAGGAAATCAGACGACACCGAAGAGTGGTCATTAGGCTAGGCCAAGAGGCCAGGACCAACATCAACACATCAGAAAATCATCAATCAGAGAAGATCATCACGTCATTGACATCAGCAGAGTCAGCATCAGCACCTGCATCCGCAAAGAAGCTAACATTACTAGCAACTGCAGTAGTGACAGCAAGATCTCTAGCTGGACATCAAAGAAAAGCAAGAATTCTGATAGATCAAGGATCAGAAGCCACGTTTATCACTGAAGATCTTGCTTCAAACTTGAAATTGACTCGTCACGCATCGACTATCAGCATTGTCGGCATTGGACATTCAGAAACAACATCTAGAGGTGGAACTACAGTCATTCTACAGTCAGACCGGCTCTACAACCCGGCAATAGAATGCAAGGCTCACATCCTGAAGAGATTAACGGCAAAAATACCGCCATTTACGTGCAAGTCCAAGGTCATCAGCGAATTCCAAACCCTAGAACTGGCCGACCCAACGTATTGGCAAGCTGGATCCATCGACATCATCCTGGGGGCTGATTATTATCATCAAATAATCAAATCAGGCCTCATCAAATGGGATGATCATCAATTGATAGCACAAGAAACATCATTGGGCTGGATAATTTCAGGCCCAACATGCAGTGACGACTGCTATCCGAGGACTTCGCTATCTGTGGTGAAGAAAACTTCAAATCAACAATTAATCGAACTTCTCCGAAGCTTTTGGGAGCAAGAAGGGATAGCAGCGCAATCAACAAATGATCTATCGCGTGAAGAACAAGAGTGCGAAGAACATTTTCAAAAGACACATTATCAAGACTCATCAGGAAAATACGTAGTCAGACTTCCATTCAAATCGAATCCAGAGTCACTTGGAGAAACACGACGATTAGCAGAGAACTTTCTCAAAAGACTGCAACGAAGATTATCCAAGGAATTAGCCTCCAGTGAACTGTACCATGACTTTCTCAAAGAGTATCAGGATCTGGGGCACATGATTCCAGCGCCAGAGAGTAGACAATCTTCGAAAACCTTCTATTTTCCTCATCACGGAGTTCTTAGAGAAGACAGAGTGACAACGAAACTCAAAGTTGTCTTCAATGGATCAGCCAAATCATCATCGGGAGCAGCAATCAACGAAATCCTTCATCCTGGACAGAAACTTCAGACGAACAGTTCAGATGTTCTTCTGTGGTTCAAGATGCATCGACTAGTATTCGGAACAGACATCACCAAGATGTTTCGCCAAATAAAGGTAGACCCGGCTCTAGCCGGGCATTAGCCCAACTTCGTCAGCAATATTGGATTGTTGGAGGAAGAGCACCGGTGAGATCATATATTCTCAAGTGCATCATCTGTGCTCGATGGAGAGAAATCAGAGCCAAACAACTCATGGGCCACCTACCCAGTGAACGTCTCAATGCATCTAGAGCCTTTGAACACACTGAAGTAGATTTCGCTGGACCCATCCTTGTGCTCAGATACAGAGGCTTCGGAGCTAAAACGTACAAGTGCTACATTGCAGTGTTTGTATGTATGGTAACATCAGCTATACAACTTGAGCTGGTGACAGATTACACCACTCAGGCCTTTTTAGCCTCATTTAAATGCTTCACATCGGGGCGAGGAATATGCAAAACACTGCATAGTGACAATGGAGGCAACTTCATTGGAGCCGACATCGAACTGAAGAATCTATTCAGCCAACAGTCACATCAACTAAAGAAATTAGCATCAATTCTGGCTAATCATGGCACAGAATGGAAATTCATCCCTCCCAGAGCACCACATATGGGAGGGAAATGGGACGCAGCGGTGAAATCCGTCAAATATCACCTGAAGAGAAACATCGGAGGCAGCAATTTGACTTATAACAGTTCCTGAACAATCGCTTCAACATCTTCAATCCAATGTTTTGGAAAGATGGCAAGTTATCAGTCACAGAGTCCAACAATTTTGGGATCATTGGCACAAGGAATGCATCCAACGTTATCAAGCCATCAGCAAGTGGATGAGGCCAGAAGAAAATCTGCAGATTGGACAACTGGGACTCGTTGTTGACGACAATTATCCACCATCCAACTGGCCATTAGCCAGAATCGTGGTAACACACGTGGCTAGAGATGGAGACGTTAGAATCGTCAGGTGTTCTACACCTGACGATTCTAGCGTCTCCATCTCTCCGGCAGAAAAAATCATTCTGCGTCCAGTGCATAAGGTAGTGCCTCTGCCACTCCGGAATGAAGGAGATGTACTTCCAGAGGAGTTGGAAAGAGCTCTACATATCGAACGAGACGATGAGCAACCCGAGGATCCAGCAGACCCTGGCGAAGCAACAGAAGACATCATCGATCTCAACGACCCGCAACCAGGACCCTCATCAGCTAGGTCACCTCCAAGGGATCGGCGACGGTGGGCGATATGTTTAAAAAATAAGACGTACCAGGACAAACGGCCGTACCGACGCAAGAAAAGGTAACACTTAATCGGGCAATTATCCTGACACGATGTCACCGGGGGTCAGTGCCGGCACTGACCACCGGGAACACGCCAAATCGAGACGCTCAGCGTCTTACTTACAATTGGAACGTGAACCGTTACAGTTCAATTGAGTATCCTCGTGTTATAAATTAGAATCCAGACAATTATTGTTATAAAATCCCTTCTGGGATTTTACGAGCATCGTCAAGCGATCCTTCTGATCGAAACCATCAAGAATTATCGACTTACAATCGGTAATTACTAGCAGTTCTGTGAAAATCATCTGTGCACATTATCTGTATAACCAAAGTGAATCTAGTCAAATTATAGGTTATATTTTTGATAATTCGCATGTTCTTATTGACATTATCCTGAAATCATCCATTCAACCATCCAGAATCGCATCAGTGAACCAGATATCGAGACTCATCGTTGGTATCATATACAGTCCACTCCGAGATCAGCATCGTTATCAACACGGCTGGTCATGAGTCACTTGACGAGTCGTCTGCAGAAAATTCGAGGCAATTTTCTGTACAAAGAGTGAACTGTGTGGTGAGATTGTGAGAGACAGAAGGAAGGCCCAGAGGAGAAGAGAAGTAAGGGGAAGCAACGAAATAGGAGAGAGAGGAACCGCCCGCACTGGCCTGTCCCAGACCCGTCGCCCAGCAAGAGAAGAATTGGGGAGAGTACCGGAAGGATCGAGCAACGGACCAGGGAATCCACTTGCGGAGGTCTGAATTATCTTTTACTCTTTTCCAACCCCCATGATCGAACTGATTTCCCCCTAGTGCCTCCCCCCCCCTCTATGTGTCGGTGAGTGTGAGGAACAAGGGAAAAAGACACTGACCCTGAATATTCTTTGCGTGTTGTATCACATTAAATTTCCCTTCCGGGAACAGAGAAAAATCATTGTATATTTTTGTAATCATGCAGGCCAGTTTCATGCTGGTACTACTTTCCCCTAGAAGACCCTGAGCCCCAGATTCTCTAAAGTTCAACTTTATATAGATTATAGTGTGTATAAGATTCATTAGAGATGATTCAGGGACCAAAGAGTCAAGAAGAGTCTATTGTTATTATCGTTACTTGATTGAGAGTTGGATTATTGTTGGGAATCTTAGTTGGGAATTTCCCGCAGAGGCTGATGCCCGAATAAACGTAGTTGCCATCGAGATTCAGACATTATTATAATTTCCCCCTATTTCCCAGCAGATCCCCTTTTGTTGTGAATACCCTTCTCCGAAATCAGGAAGTCGAGGTCGCCTGGATTGAAGGGATAAAGTCACAAGAGATGGCTTCCAACTCCATGGACCTCACGATTATGCACAAAGATCAGGAGAGGGTCCACACTTTCCAGTACCTCAGACGCAAGACCGAGAACTAATTTGTCACGAAGACACTCTAATCCCAAGAGGCCACACTCATCCTCTTCACGAGGTATATACAGACGGGGCACGGACGATCTGGGGTGAAGACTACGATGCAAATGCATCACTTTCCGGGTAGTGATGTCCAGTTCTCTCAATCCATCTCTTCTTCATTTGACAACGTCAAAAGAGTGGAGAAGGACTGGGACAGCAAACATATCAGTCGCAGCGAACTTTTTCTTTCCAGAAAGTTCGAATTTCCAGACCGTCTGGAGACACCGCTTATTATTATTATTATTATTATAATTATTACATAGATATTGACATATTATTTGCTGGATAATCTTCGAGGGCTCCGACCCCCTCGATGATTACTCAGCAAGCAAGTGAAAATATATTCAAACGCTCTGAAACAGTGATCACTCCCACCAACTGGAGGGTAAGCAATCACTGCAGTCCAGACTCAAATTGCCGTAGAAGACGGAGAGACCCAAGAATAACAGCCTTCTGCATCTGCCCAGCTAACTGGTAGGCACGAAACCTACACGCTGGAATGATGGACAGTTCAGACACAAAAGACTGCTTCATACCTCCGAGAGAGCCGATAATAAGGATAACCAGCTTCACATTGAAGCCACGGTTCATCTGACGGAGCTGGAACAGGAGATCTTGATATTTTTGTCACTTCTCCTCTTCTTTCCGCATTATATTACTTTCGGCAGGATCGGAGAATTCAATGACATAGATGGTCTTGTCATTGAAATCATAGAGGACTACATCAGGCTTAGTTGCCGCAATGGGCCTGATGGTAGAGAATGAGAAGTTCCAATATATTTTACATCTCTCATTCACCATACCAGACTCAATTTCTCCCGGTACATATGGCAGCACTGGCGTCTTGTCAATCGCGTAAGAGTGTCGCAAAAAATAGTACAACACTCTTAATGCTGCATTATGTCGATGGATATAACCAGAGACCGCACGTACCGGACATGCCGATAAAACATGCGTGAGCGTCTCTGGTGCCCTTCTGCAAGCCCGGCATGTAGTATCCGGGACCTCAAGGCCCATAATACGGCTGCGATGTAAGTTCATCACTTTCCGCGTTACGATATCCAATTGTTTCAATTCATCTCTCCTCCATTTGACAATGCCAAAGGAGTAAAGTAGGACTGGAACAGCGAACATATTAGTAGCAGCGACCTTATTCTTCCCAGAAAGTTCTGACTTCCAGATCTTCTGGAGTCGCCGCTTATATTTACTACGAAGAGTCTCTTTCATGGCTTCGACATCAATAAATGATTGCTGATCGAAATCGAGATAACGATAAGACTCCTCAGCACCGAGATGATGAATGGCGCCTCCATCCACCAACTGAATATGCCACTCCCCATCCTCAATCCTCCCCCTCCTGAGATGAAAGACAGCACATTTGTCCAATCCGAAGGACATTCCGACCGCACGGGAATAAGTGGCCACCACTTCAATGAGCAAGTTGAGTTCTCTCATTCCGGATGAAAACAATTTAAGATCATCCATATAATATAAATGAGAGATCTTATGTACCCGATGGCCAGGGCGGCCAGCTTCATATCCCCGCGCTGATCGAAGGGCGACAGATAGTGGCAGCAGTGAAATGCAAAACAGGAATGGACTCAGGAATTCTTCCTGGAATATACCTCTCCTGTACTGCGCCACTTCAGTAGTAACCTTTGTCTCACCAGATGTTATGGTGAAACGAGTCCTCCAAAGTGGTACAAGATCTCTAATACATCTCAATAGATCTTCATTCACCCCAAGGCACTCGAGCAAATAAAGTAAAAGTTGATGGCTTGTACTATCAAATGCCTTACGGTAATCAATCCAGGCAACTGACAGGTTCCGCTTGTACTGAATCGCATCCTGTACAAGGCTGTGATCAACCAGCAAGTTCTCTTCACAACCTGACAGTCCCCTTTTCGCGCCACGTTGTTCATGAATCAGTCGCCAGATTGGGTCCACCTGTATCAAAATACGCTCATACAAGATCTTGGTGAATATCTTGTAAAGCGCATTGAGACACGTTATGGGCCGATAATTCTTCGGATCAGGAAGATCACCCTTTTTGGAATGAGTACCGTCCTTCCTTCCACCAGCCACTGCGGAATAGGAGCGTTTGCATTTAAGGAGGAGGAGAACACTCGCTCCAGATGCTGATGAGTCGAAGTAAACTTCCTCCACCAGAATATTGTTAAGCCATCCGGCCCAGGTGCAGAATGGTTTTTCGTACTTTCTAGCACTTCACGAATTTCCTCCACAGTGACTGACTGGCACTCATTCTCCTGTCTTTGATGTTCCCGACAGAATGTGAAAAAGGTTCGTAGAGCAGGAGTATCTTCATGGAACTCTGGCTCATGACTATACCAGTCTCTCCAAAATCCTTCAACACTGTCAACTGCCAGTGCTCTTCCAGAAACAGGCGTAGCCGGCTGAAACCATCGACGGGGATCGACCGTGGAAGTCGAATTCTCCATCGACCGCTTCATCCGTAGCCATCCATGACATAGGTCGTCTTGTCATTGAAATCATAGAGGACTACATCAGGCTTAGTTGCCGCAATGGGCCTGATGGTAGAGAATGAGAAGTTCCAATATATTTTACATCTCTCATTCACCACAACGGACTCAATTTCTCCCGGTACATATGGCAGCACTGGCGTCTTGTCAATCGCGTAAGAGTGTCGCAGAAAATAGTACAACACTCTTAATGCCGCATTATGTCGATGGATATAACCAGAGACCGCACGTACCGGACATGTCGATAAAACATGCGTAAGTGTCTGGTGCCCTTCTGCAAGCCCGGCATGTAGTATCCGGGACCTCGAGGCCCATAATATGGCTACGATAAACAAGGGTGTTGATCACACCATCCTGGCACGCACAAATGAATCCCTCAGTTTCTGACATCAGACCAGCTGACTTGAAGAAGTTAAATGTCAGCTGGACCGACAGACCCTGTTGCTGCACATGTCTAAAGAACATGCCATGCATGGGCCTGTCAAAGTGCTGCCGAAACAAGTTATTCTGTTCAGCAGCTCTGATTATTTGCTTACGCTGAGATTTCGATTCTCGCACGATGGAATTTGCGGGAAGATCCCCAGAATGCAAACAGAACTCTAAACCAAGGGATTCGGTGGCATAATTTGCTGCCCTGTACAGATGTGTTCCAATACCCTGGAGTTCATGACTATGCACAAGTTATCATACATTTGATAACTTGCATCCGAAATGTGGAAAATTTGTGCGCAAACCCATCACTTGTAATTTCGTCCCTTCTGTTGAATAATCGATAGATCTCGAGATACTCCTATTATGTTTGTCGCTCCATCCAACATTCACCATGTTAAAGATTCATCCCGAGATTTTCGTGAGATTCAATGAGTCAGCTAAATGTTCTATCAAAATACATTCCTCCATCTGAAATGGAGTTATTCATGGACTTCATCCTGCATTCAACATTTTCCTCACAAAACGTTGTATATTCAGCTGTTACATTACCAAATTCAATATCGAATCATATCTTCTCATCTGAAATGGAGTTGTGCGTAGAATTGAACGTACGTTTCACAACTACTACCCAACATCTTAAAAATTCAGTCGTCCCTTTGTCAAATTCGACCTGAAATGATGGAGATGCATTCGATTCATCTCGACATCCTTCCGAAATTTTCCCGTCAACCAAAATGTCATCGAATGAAATTTTGCCATCCGAAACGAAATTCTTCTCGGCATTCATCATACATTGTATGCTTTTTACCCGGAATGTGGAAAATCACAAGATATTTTCTATTAAATCACAGTCGTTCATCTGAAATGATGCTCGTATACCCTACAACTTGTACACGAAATAATCCAAATTCATCCCACGATCTTGGTGAACGTTGTTGCGTCAACCGAAATGTTATATCAAATAATATACTTTCCTCTGAAATGATTTTGCTCGTGGGATTCATCGCACATGTCACAACTTTCACCCGAACTGAGGAATATTCACATGTACATTTGACAAGTTCCACCTGATGTTAGAATTCATTCAAGTCATCCCGAAATTTATCATACTTTTCATCTGAAACGGAGTTCTTGGAATTGATATTCTACCTGTTTTACGCCAATTGTTGGCAACTCGCGTGTAATCACTCAGCACTTGCAAAAATCGTCAAATCTCGAAATTTCTGCAAGATGTTTCTCCATTTTCAGGTTTTAGTAGGAGTGTTGGGAATTCTTTCGATCCGTTTCGAGATTTTTGCAAGAATACTTGCGTCCACCGAAATGTTGTATCGAATGAGGATTTACCATCCGAAATGGAATTGTTCGTAGAATTTATCGTAGATTCCAAAACTCGTACCTGAATCGTGGAAAATTGGTGTGGAATCATTCATCTCCGGAGATTTCCTTCTTTTGTTGAAAAATGATCGGATATCGAGATTTTCCCAGCATTCTTCGCTCCAACTATCATTTGCTATAAAAAGACAGTTGCTCTACTGACATGATACTCGTACATTTTAGAACTTCTACACGAAATGTTTGGAATTTGTCCAATCCATCTCGAAATTCAAGCAAAATTTTTCGCGTCAACGAAAATGTTCTATCAAAGGACATTTTTTCCATTCAAAATGACGCTGTTGGTGGAATTCATTGTACATTTGATAACTATTACCCGAAATCTTAAGTCGTACCTTCGACAAATTCCATATGAAATAATGGAGATGCATTTTATTCATCTCGATATTTTCACGAGATTTTTTCGTCAACATCGAAATGTCTTATCGAATGAAATTCTGCCATCTGGAAAGGAGTTCTTCTAGGAATCTATCGTTCATTGTATACCTTTTAAAATCACTGTGCTGTACATCACGTGCGATTGCATCACTTTTGTTGAAGAATCGACCGAACTCAGGATTTTCCCATTATTCTGTGCTCCAACCAACATTTCCTATCGGATGACAGTTGTTCATCTGAAATGCTATTAGAATGTACTAGAACTTTTAGACGAAAGGTTGGAAATTCATCCAATTCATCTCGAAATTTTCGTAGATTCTATGCATCAACTGGAATGTTCTATCAAATTCAATTTTCTCATCCAAGATGGAATAAATCGTACATCTCACACCTATTTCTGAAAGTGTTGAAAATTTGTATGGAATCACTCATCGCTTGCAATGTTCTCTCTTTTGCTGAAGAATCGTTTGATCTCGAGATTTTCCACACCATGCGTCGTTCCAGATAAGATTTCCTCTTGAATTACTACAGTTGTTCATCTGAAATGATGGTCGTACATTCTACACCTTGAACACGAAATGTCAGCAATTCATCCGATTCATCTCTTCATTCTGGTGACAACCGCTCGAGTCAGCCGGAATGTTCTCTCGAACGAAATTCCCGCACCAGAAATGACTTTGTTCATGGAGTTCATCGTAAATTTTATAACTTTTACGCGAAATAATGGATTGCGTACCTTCGCCAAAATCGAACCTCTAAGTTCCGACGATTAATTCAATTGATCTCGAGGTGCTGGCCAAATTCGTTGCTCTCCAGGGAATGATCGATCGAATGACACTTCTGACTTGAATTCGCTGTTCGTGAAATTGATCGTCCAATTTACAACTTTCACCCGAATGTGGAAATTTTTTTTGGACATTCGACGAGTTTCACCTGAAATGTGAGAGATTCATTGAGCTCCTCTCGAGATTTTGAGAAAATCCGTTGCATCAACACAAATGTTCTATAGAATGACATTTTTTCATCGAAAATTACGTTGTTCATGGAAGTCATTGTACAACTTCCCCACGAATAGTTGAAAATTCAATCGGTCAATTAGGATGCTCAACCTGTAATGTTAGAGATTCAATGAATCTATTTCGAGATTTCGACAAGATCTGTTACACATCAGCCGAATTGTTTATCGAATGACATTTCCTTACCTAAAATTACGTTATCCAGTAGAGCGTCGATTATCCGAATCAATTGGGATCAAGCCCCTTTCGGATAATCATAAATTCGGATAACCGAACACTCATATTTCATGGGAAAAAAAAGTTGATTCTGTCGAAATTATAAAATATATTAGCCTAGATGTCGCTTGAGTCTGCGGGCAAAGTAATTCTCCAGTTAACTTATCTACATACGCGCTGAAACTGTTGGAGCGCCAAAAACGAATGCAGCTTATTCATGGTGTAATCGTTTGAATGAACAAAATTATTGTTTGGATCATTAATATTTATGGATAACTAGATCAACATTCGGATAATCGACTTTCTAATGAATTCCATTTCCTTGTGTATAATTGACGTTTCGGATAATTGACGTTCGGATAATAGACGCTCTACTGTATGTGGAATACATCGCACATTTTACATCTTCCCCCCGAAATGTTGAAAATTCCCTAGTAAACGCGACCAGTTTAACCTGAAATGCCCTAGATTCATTGACTTTACCCCAAAGTCTTAGCAAGACTCGGGGCGTTGATTGCAACATTATTTTGAATGATGTTTTCCTAAAATAATCACGTTGTTCGAAGAATGAAGCGGACATTTCACAATTTTCACCTGAATTGTTGGAAATTCAATTGTTTATTCGACATGTTCTATCGGAAAAGTTTGAGATCTAATCAATTCATTTCGAGATCTTGACAAGCTCCGATGCGTTAGTCGAAATGTGTTTCGAATGTTTATCGAACATTTCGTCATCTGAAATGAAGTTATTGACGGGATTCATCATACATTTTACAACTTCTACCTAAAATTTTGAACATCCACTCGTACATTGAACACGTTCTACCTGAAATGTTCGAGATTCACTCACTTCATCTAGAGATTTTTTGGCAAGATTCGGTGCGTCAACCGCAATCTTCTATCGAATGATATTTTGCCACCTGAAATGGAGTTGTTAAATTTAAAAAAATGAAAAAAAATGAAGTTGATCCAGGAACTCATCGTATATTTGTCAACCTGTAACCAAAAGGTGAATAATATGTGTGATATCACTCATAACTTGTAATTTTCTTCTGTCTGTCAAAAAATCGGACAAGATGTTTGGAATTCATGCAATTCATTTTAAGATTCCAGTGAAATTCAAGATTACGATTTTTCGTAGAATGTTTCGTACATTTTACAACTTTTATATTCAAAAAATCCATCCAATCTATCTTGAGATTCTGGAAAATTCGTTGTGTCAACCAACATATTGTATGGAATGAAATTTCGGCATCTGGAATGTGTTTATTCGTGGAACTTACGTAAGCTCTACAACTTTCACCAGAAATATGGAAAATTTGTGTGCGATCACTCATTACTGCCAATTTTCCCTTCTATCGATTAATCCTCATTTATCGCGATCTTCTCGTTGCTTACCATCATTTTCTATCGAATGAAAGTTTTTCATCTGAGATTATGTTCTTCTATTTTAGAACTTCCACATGAAATGTTTGAAATTCCTGTAATTCATTTTGAGATTCTGGTAAAATTTGTTTGGTTCGTTCGGAATTACATTTTTTCATTTGTAATGAAGGTGATCACATAATTCATGGTATTTTGACAAGCTGTGGCAAAAATGTGAAAAATTTGTGTGCGATCACTAATAACTAGCAATTATTTCCCTCCTGTCAAAAAATCGTCATATTCCGAATGTCCAGCATTCCTCGCTCCAACATACTTTTTCTGTCCAATGACATTCGTTCATCTAAAAGGATGTTCGCGCCTTTTCCAACTTTTACCCTAAATGATTCAAATACATTCAATTAATCTCGAGATCCTGGCAAGATTCGTGGCCTGAATCGGAGAGCTCTATCGAATCAAATCTCTGGATTCGAAAGGAAGCTGCTCATGAAATTCTTCGTACATTTTCCAACTTTTACTTGGAATGTGAAAAGTCGTGTGCTATCACTCATGACTTTCAATTTTCCCCTTTTTGTCGAAAAATCATCATATCTCGAGAATTTCCCCGCATTTATTGCTTCAACCAACATTTTCTATAAAATGAAAGTTGTTAATCCGAGGTAATGTTAGTACTTCTCAAAACTTTCACATAGAATGTTTTAAATTCATCTCGAGATTCTGGGTAAATTAGTTGTCAACCACATTCTTCTATCAAATGATATTTTTCATCTGAAATGGCGATGTTTGTGGAATCCATCAATATTTTATAGCTTTCCCAGAGAATGTTGAGGATTTACTCGTACATTTGAGCAATGTCACCTTAAATGTTGGAGATTCATTTCATCCATCTTGAGATTCTGGTGAATTTCGTTGCGTTCACTGAAATGTTCCATCGAAAAAGCTTCTCTCATTTGAAATGATGCTGCTTGTGGAATGTATCGGAAATTTTCCAACTTTTAACTGAAATGTTGAAAATTTGCATGTATATTCTACAGGTTTCACCTAAAATCGAGTTTCATTGAATGCATCTCGAGATTTTGGCAAGATTTGTTCCGCTAACAGAAAAGTTCTATCGAATTACATTTTTTCATCTAAAATGGATTTGTTCGTAGAACACATTGTACATAGTACAACTTTTACCCGAAAGTAGAAAACAGCTGTGCGATTACTCATTATTTGCAATTCTTACCCTCACCGAAAGTCGACCGATTTCGAGTTTTTCCCAGCATTTGTTGCTCCAATCCCGTTTTTTCATCGAATAACAGTGACTGAAATAATGTTCGTATATCTTATAACTTTTACACGGAATAATTGAAATTGATCCAATTTTCTTGGAATTTTGATCAGAATTCGTTGCGTCAACCGAAATGCTCTGGAGTCACATTTTCTCATCTGAAATGAAGTTCCTTGTGGAATTCATTGTACATTCCACAACTTTTATCTGACAAGTTGAAAATTTGTGTGCACTCATCACGTACAATTTTTCTCCTGTGTCAAAAAATTGACAGATCTCAAGATTTTTCTGGAGTATTTCTTGTTCCAAGTCCACATTTTCGTCCAATAACAGTCATTCATCATGAAATGATCTTCGTAAATGTTACAATTTTCACCCGGAATGTTTGTAATACGTCCAATTCGTCTCAAGAATCTGGCGAGATTCGTTGCCTTATTCGAAATCTTCGACCGAATGACATTTTTTCTTCTGAAATGACGTTGTTCGTGAAATTCCTCATACATTTAACAATTTTCAACGGAAACGTCGAAAATTTACTTGTACCTTCGACAATCTTCACCTGAAATGTTGGAGATCCTGAATGGAAATTCTACTTCAAGAAATCTAGAGACGAATTCATCCAACTCTTTTTGCCATCTAAAATGAAATTGTTCGTGGAATTCATTGTACAGTTGACAACTCGTACCCCAAATGTGGAAAATTTGTGTGCAATCCAATCACTTTCAATTTTATCCATTTCGTCAAATAATTAACAGATCTCGAGATACTTCTGTTATTCGTCGCTTCATCCAAAATTTTCTCCTCGGAGATACATTCAATTCATCTCCAGATTTTCGCAAGATTCAATGAGCTAGCTAAATGTTTTATCAAAACACATTCCTTCTTCTGAAATGAAGTTATTCATTGACTTCGTCCTTCACTTGACATTTTTCTTACAAAAAGTTGTATATTCATCCATTTCATTACCAGATTCCTGTGAGATTCGAAGCGTCAGCTGAAATGTTCTATCGAATCACATTTTCTCATCTGAATTGGAGTTGTTCGTGGAATTAAACGTACATTTCACACCTACTACCCAAAATCTCGAAATTTCATTCCTACCTTTGATGAATTCCACCCGAAATAATGGAGATGAATTCGATTCATCTCGACACTTTCACGAGATTGTGCCGTCAACCGAAATGTCTTATCAAATTAAATTTTGGCATCTGAAACGAAATTATTCTCGGCATTCATCGTACATTATATGCCTTTCATCCGGAATGTGGGAAATTTTTGTACAATCACTCATCACTTGCAATTTTTCCACTTGCGTCGGAGAATCAATGAATCTCGACATTTTCCCAACATGTGTTGCTTCTGCCAATATTTTCTAATGAATCACTCTCGTTCATCCGAAATGATGCTAGTAAGTTTCACAACTTGTACACGAAATAATCTAAATTCATCCCACGATCTTGGTGGAAGTTGCGTCAACTGAAATCTTCTATCAAATGATATTCCGTTATCTGAAATCATTTTGTTCGTGGAGTTGATGGCACATGTCACAACTGTTACCTGAACTGTGGATATTCACTTGTATATTCGACAAGTTCCACCTGAAGTTGGAGATTCATTCAATTCATCTCGAGATTCATAACACTTTTCATTTGAAACAGAGTTCTTGGAATTCATAGTGCATTTTACGAATTTGAGCAAATTGTTGCAAATTCGTGTATAATCACTCATCATTTGCAAAAAATGGCAGATCTCGAAATTTCTGCAAGATGTTTCTATATTTTCAGGTTTTAGTAGGTATGTTTGGAATCGTATGTTTCGATTCGTTTTGAGATTCTTGGAATAATCGTTGCTTCCACCGAAAGGTTATATCGAATGACAATTCTCAGTCTGCAATGAAATTTTTCGTAGAATTGATCGTACATTTTAAAACTCGTATCCGAAATGTGGAACATTGATGTGCAATCATTCGTCATTTGGCGGTTTCCTTCTTCTGTCTGAAAATCATCGAATCTGGGGATTTTCCCAGCATTCTTCGCTCGAACTAACATTTTCTACAAAAAGACAATTGTTCTGCTGGCATGATGCTCATACATTCTGGAATTTCTACATGAAATGTTTGGTATTAATCCAATCCATCTGGAGATATAAGCGAAATTCTTTGCGTCAACGATAATGTTCTATCAAGATGTGAAATGAAAAATCGCGTAACAATTCAGTCGTACCTTCGACAAATTTCACCGAAAATAATGGAAATGCATTCGATTTATCTCGACATTTCCACAAAATTCTTCCCTCAACCGAAATGTCTTATCGAATGAAATTTTGCCATCTGTAATGTGGGAATTTTTTTTTCTCACTTTTGTCGAAGAATCGAAGGATCTCAAGTTTTTTCCAGCATTCGTTGCCCCAACTAACATTCCTATCAGATGACACTTGTTCATCTGGAATGCTATTCGTATATTCTAGAACTTTCACATGAAATGTTTGAAATTCATCCAATTCATCTTGAGATCTCCGTAAAGTCCATGCATCAACTGGAATGTTCTATCGAATCACATTTTCTCATCTGAAATGCATTTATTCGTGGAATGAATCTTACATCTCACAACTTGTACTCGAAGTGTTGAAAATTTGTGTGGAATTACTCATCGCTCGCAACGTTCTCTATTTTGTTGAAAAATCGACTGATCCCAAGATTTTCCATAGCATGCGTGGAACTCACGTAAACTCTACTACTTTCACCGGAAATGGGGAAAATTTTCGTGCGATCACTCATCACTGTCAATTCTCCTTTTCGTTCAACAATCCCCATTGCTGGCGATCTTCCCAGCACTTGTCGCGTCAACCATCTTTTTCTATCGGATGAAAGTTCCCTATCTGAGATTATGTTCATCTATTTCAGAACTTCCATACATAATTCATGATATTCATCTTAAGATCCTGGTAAAGTTCGTTTAATATGTTCGGAATTACATTTTTTTATTTGTAATGAAAAACTTCTTTCGCCTTCTCCAACTTTTACTCGGAATGATTCAAATTTATCAAATTCATCTCGAGATTCTGGCAAAATTCGTTGCCTGAACCGAAGAGTTCTATCGGAAAATTCTATGGAAAATTGTGTGTCATCGCTGATGACTTCCAATTTTTTGCTTTTCGTCGAAAAATCTTCACATCTCGAGATTTTTCCTCTATTCATCGCTCTAATCAATATATTGTATATAATAAAACGTCTCCATCTGCGATAATGTCCGTACATTTCAGAACTTTCTCACTAAATGTTCGCAACTCATCCAATTCATCTCAAGATTTTGGTGAAATCCGTTGTCACCCAAAATGTTCTATAGAGTAACATTTCGAAATCTGAAAAGTGGTTGTTCATAAAACTGATCGTATATTCCCCAACTCTTATCTGAAACGTGGAAAATTTGTGTTCAGTCACTCATCACTTCCAATTGTTTCCCTTCTGTCGGAAAATCATCATGAGTCGAAATTCTGGCCGAATTAGTTGTCAACCACATTCTTCTATAGAATAATATTCTTCCCTCTGACATGATAATGTTCGTGGAATTCATCAACATTTTACAGCTTTTCCTAAAAATGTGGAGGATTTACTCGTATATTTGCTCATTTCACCTTAAATGTTGGAGATTTATTCAATTCATCTTGAGATTCCTATGAAATTGGTTGCGTCTGCTGAAATATCCCATCGACAAACATTCATTCATTTGAAATGACGCTGCTCGTGAAATGTATCGTATATTTTCCAACTTTCAACTGAAATGTTGAAAATTTACACGTACATTTTACAGGTTTCACCTGGAATGGGATTTTATTCAATTCATCTTGAGATTTTGGCAAAATTCGTTCCGTTAACAGAAAAGTTCTATCCAATGACGTTTTTCATGTTAAATGAAGTTGTTCGTGGGATTCATCCTGCATGGTACAACTTTTATCCGAAAGTGGAAAATTTGTGTGCGATCACTAATCACTTGCAATTTTTCTACTCTCTTCGGAAGTCGACCGATCTCTTTCTTAGCATTTGTTGCTCCAACCACGTTTATTTAATCGAATGACAGTGATTTATCTGAAAGGTTGTTCCTATGTCTACAACTTTCACATGGAATGTTTGAAATGCATCCAATTTTCCTGGAATTGTGATCAGAATTCTTTGCTTTAACCGAAATGTTCTATTAAATTACATTTGTTCGTCTCGAATGAAGTTCGTCGTGGAATTCATCATACATTTCACTTCCACCCGAAATGTTGGAAATTTACTCGTACATTAGATAAGTTATAACTGAAATGTTGCAAATTCTCTCAACTCACCTCTCAAGATACACGCGGGATTCATTGCATGAACCAGAATATTCCATCAAAGAATTTTTTTCATCTGGAATGGACTTTTTTGTGGAATCCATTGTACACTCCACCATTTTTATCTGACAACTGGAAGATTTCTGAGCAATCACTCATCACGTGCAATTTTTCTCCCCTGTCGAAAAATTATGCGGTCTTAAGATTTTTTCAGAGCATTTCTTGTTCCAACTCACATTGTCTTTTCAAGAACAGTCTTTCATTATAAAATTTCGGAGATTTACTCGTCCAGATCGCGAGATACTCCTATCCATTCATCCATTCCATAACCAGATTCTCGTAAGATTTGACGCGTCAACTGGAATATTCCATCGAATCATATCGCCTCATCTGAAATGAAGTTGTTCGTGGAATCGAACGTACGTTCCACAACTCAAATCTCGCTTGCGTCTTCCATATTTTTTCCGAATATCTGATTCCTTGACAGTTTCTCGGTTGTATGTCCGGTGATTGTCAATAATATGAAAATGGTGTTAATTGCTTCAGCAAGGGAGGTGGAGTAAAAGTAGTATATCGGAATCAAAAATTCAATGGTAAATATCGGAACTCGCAATAGCTCAATTGGTAAGAGCATCAGACATGTAATCTGAAGGTTGGGAGTTCAAATCTCGCTTGCGTTTTCAATATTTCCTCTGAATATCTGATTCCTTGACAGTTTCTCGGTTGTAAGTCCGGTGATTGCCAATAATATGAAAATGATAAATGGTGGTTTCGGATCGTAGTGACGATCCAAAATCTTGAAACTTCAGTCGTACCTTTCACAAATTCGACCTGAAATAATGGAGATGCATTCAATTCATCTCGACATTTTCACGAGATTCTTCTGTCAACCGAAATGTCTTATCCAATGAAATTTTGTCAACTGGAACGGAATTCTTCTCGGTATTCATCATACATTGTGCACTTTTTACCCGGAATATGGGACATTTTTGTATAACTACGCATTGTTTAAAAAATAAGTCGTACGCTGATAAACGACCGTATCGACAGAGAAACAAGTGACCAATCACAGGTCAATTATCTTGACATGATGTCACTACGGGTCAGTGCCTGCACTGACCACGAGCACACAAATTTAAGATGCCAAGCGTCTCAGTAAATTAGGGGATTTCCTGTATATTCGGTACAGGAGCATCGAAATCCACCAAATTTCTGTACACGCATCACGTGCAATTTTCACAGTTTTGTGGAAGAATCGAGGGATCTCAATAATTTTCCAACATGTGTCGCTTCTACCAACATTTTCTATGAGATCCCGGTCGTTCATTTTAAATAATGCTCGTATATTTTACAACTTGTACACGAAATAATCTACATTCATCTACTCATCTCACGATCTTGGTGTTGCGTCAACCGAAATGTTCTATCGAATGATAATCCTTTATTGAAATAATTTTGTTCGTGGAGTTCTCCGCACGTGTCACATTTTTTACCCGAACTGTGGAAAATTTACTTTTACATTCCACAATTTTCAACTGATGTTGGAGATTCATTCAATTCATTCCGAGATTTATAATACTCTTCATTTGAAATGGGGTTTTTCTTGGTATCCATAGTGCATTCTACGGGTTTCAAACAAATTGTTGAAATTCGCGTGTAATCACTCGTCACTTGCAAAAAATCGACAGATCTCGAGCTTTCTGCAGGACGTTTTCACATTTTCAGTTTTCAGTAGGAATGTTGGGAATTGTTCCGATTCGTTTTGAGATTTTTGCAGGAATCGTTGCATACGCCGAAATGTTATATCGATTAACAATTCTTCATCCGAAATGAAATTGTTCGTAGAGTTGATCGTATCTTTTAAAACTTGTTCGCGATCTTTTGTCGAAAGATCATCAGATCTCGCGATTTTCTTAGGACTCTTAGCTTCAACCAACATTTGCTACAAAAAGACAGTTGTTCTACGGACATGATGCTCATGTACTTTAGAAGTTCTAAACGAAATTTTTGGTATTCATCCCATCCATCTCGAGATTCAAGCGAAATTCTTTGCATTAGCAAAAATGTTCTATTGAAGGTAATTTTTTCATGTGAAATGACGCTGTAGCTGGAATTCATCGTACATTTCACAACTACTACACAAAATCTTGAAAATTCAATTGTACCTTTGACAAATTTGACATGAAATAATGGAAATTCTTTCCAATCATCTCAACATTTTTACGAGTTTCTTCCATCAACCGAAATGTTTTATCGGAGGAAATTTTGCCATCTGGAAAGGAGTTTTCCTTGGGATTCATGATAGAAGAGAACTATATGAGACGTTCATCTTTTGTATGATTACCAAGCGGGGGAAGGAGTAAGGGGACAAACACGAGTTAACATGTGGATAACTCGATGTCTTTTCTCTCTCGCTCTTCCACTGGATTGCAAGGGCATTGAGTTACTATGCCTTGACGACAGTGGAAAAATGCAAGTACTCTCCCACTTTGAATAACGAGGTGCCAATACATGCGTGCATCACGACACATATATTGATCCCTCCAAAAATTAATTAGGAAAGGAAGTAACGACATGAAGTCGTTGGACTCTTTGCCCTAGTTCAGTCGCGGAAGAGAATCGAAAGAAAGAAATTGAGAAGAAATAATAATCCATAAGGAAATAAGGAGAGAAAGCTAAAATTAATTAGATCTGGAGACGACAGGGAAAAGAGAAAAAGAAGAAAAAGGAGAATAAATCGAACAAACAAAAGTATACTAATCGGGAGGATTTTTGAGAAGGAGAATAAAGAGGAATAATCGGGAAAAAGTAAGTAGACAAGTGATACTAGTTTCATAAATCACGCAGTGGATACAGTGTGTAAGATTCCTACGGAATTAAAGGGGAAGTTTACTTATTTAATCATTTTTATTATGAAAATGATTAAATCGGATTTTTTGGAATATTTTCCGATAAAATTGATTTCAAATTAAGTGAATAAGTGTTGGGATTTTTCATACAAAATTTGAAGGAAAGTTTACTCATTTAATAATTTTTATTATGAAAATGATTAGATCAGATTTTTAAGAATATTTTCCAATAAAACTGATTTCAAATTAAGTGAATAAGTATTGGGGTTTTTCATGAAAAATTTAAAGGAAAGTTTAATTATTCAATAATTTTTATTATGGAAACGAATAACATGGATTTCTGGGAATATTTTCTAATAAAATTGATTTCAAATTAAGTGAATCAGTGTTGGGGTTTTTTATACAGAATTAAAGGGGAAATTTATTTGTTTGACAATTTTCATCATAAAAATGAATAATTCAGATTGAAGAATTCAATCAATAATGTGAATTTTCGAGAAACTCCAAAAGGAAAGTTATGCATTTATTGAGGATTGTTCGAATCATTAGAGTCAAGGTATAGTCTCGATGATGACATAAGATTGTGAGCAATTACAATCCAAGACTGAGGGACTGATAAAATAATAAAAGAATAAAAATAATAGTGAAAGAAAGGTACATACACATGTTCTAATGATAATACATAAATCAGTTGACTAAATAGATTAAAAGGGAGGGAAATAAACTTGTAAAGACAAGGATAGAAGAATTTTTTTATTCTTAAATAATAAAATTCAATAATTTCTAATTCTGTTAAAATCGTTGGATTATAATTCAAGACCACCAAACCTTCCTTTTCCTATCCCGAGCTATTGGTTTCGACCAGGCTCAAAACAGGGAAATGAATTAATTCATGTTATTTCCGATTTTTGAGGGAAAAAGATCTGATGTAACATGTGAAAAAGTGGGGGCTCGTCCGGGATCTTGAGGAATGTTTTGTGGTTGGTTGATAAATTTCTAATAGACCAGTGACGAGGAATTGGGCTAAGAAACATCCTGAATTATTAAATTTGGGGATATCAGGTTCAAAGGGGAATAAAAGCAAAGAATTAGATAATGCAGAGTCATTAAATTCGCAATTGTTGGGAATAAATAAAAATGAGAATCCATATGAACCTAGACCTCGTAGGAGTCTGCGCACAGTGTCCACTTCTAGTTTAAGTTCTGATAAAAATTATATTGAAATAAGATCATCACATGAGTCTGTGACTAATTTGAACCGTAGTGCTTCATTAAATCAAATAAATCGCATTGTCGATGATACACTTAATTCGAAAAACACATTTGAATTCGGGGGATTATCACCAATTAAAACATACAGGAATCCGAAAGAAACTTTCAATTTAAGGGATGAAGAAATTCATGATAATTCAGGATATGGTGGTGAAGTTTCTGCCGAACCTCAAATAGAATTATACACTTCTGACATTATACTTGGAAACTCGACAAAAAGCGGTTTTTCTAAAATATTATCGGCTACAAAATTTTATATTGCGCTACGATCATCAACAGATTCACAGAAATCTGGAAATTCTGGTCCAATTGAGAAATCTGAATACTTAGAATTCAATCAAACGCAGATTTTCGTTCCAACCGTTGACACTATAGAATCAACAAGTGAACAATTAATAGATATAATCGATGCATCAAATTACAAATTTGAAAAAACTTCACAAATATCGAAAGAAAGTAAATTTGATGAGTCAATAAATAATATTAGGGATACCGAGGATAATGAATCACAAAGTTCAGTTTCAAGCGAGTCGTTACGAGCACGGTTGTCGGAATTAAAATCTTATGAGAATTTAGACCATTACAGATCGGATACAAGTTCCTTGGGACGATTTCTCCCGGAAATTGTTAATAATAACATAGGGAAAGGAAGAATAATCAAAACTGAATTGGAAGAATCAAATATGGCACCCCCAAATCAAACTATTTCTTTAAAAGACGCGGCGGAGTTTATATCCATGCTTGATAATCGTGAAATTACGTTAACTGAATTTTTAGAGGCTTGTAAGGAAGCTCGCGGATCGGCTGCACTAGATGCGGAAAAAGACTTCTAGAAATTTCTAAAGCATAAAGTGCATAAGGAAATCCGGAAACTATTAGATTTTTCAAATGTTACATGTAAACCACCAAAATCTTCACGGAGATTAGAAAATGAGTTAGAAACTTTTTATCAGAATAAGGGTGAGAGTATTCTTGATTGGAATGTGTGGATTAGGGAAGCGATAACGAGAATTAAGGAAGCATATTCATTTGAACATACGGAGGAAGAAGCAAGAGGTTATGAATCTGCATTAAAGGAATTTCATCTTAAAATATTCTTGGAGGGATTGTTACCTTCGATAGAAGCTCGGATGAATTCAGAGTCGATAACGACGTTAGAGGAGGCTTTAACGAAAGCAGGGAAAATTCAGGAAAAATTAGAAATGCAAAATATCTTAAGGGAAAAGAAAAAAAAGAATTTGGATCAACAAAAGTCAGTACTAGTTTGCGAAACAACGAAAACTGAGGAGAAAGAAATTGGCTTGGTGGGAAAATCGGTCGGGAACAATTTAGCAGAGAAATCGGGGGAAGTCACGAAAAATCAAAAATCTGATAAGCAGGAAATGAAAGTGAAGGAAAAAGTTGTTGATAAATGTCAAATTTGTGGATTTGAAGGTCACACAGCAATGCATTGTGTACGATATTTAAATGCGACGATCGGAAACGCTTCGACCTCTCGGCAACTTGTATTCCCTATTGCAAATAATATAGCCTCTAAAAGAGCGCAAGTCATTTGTCAGTATTGTGGGAAATTGAATCATGAAGCGAAAAATAGTTGGCCCATTATAGGGAAGCCTGATCAAAGATCAAAACAGCCTAATAATAATTATCAGAGTACATAACCAGTTATTTGTCAATTTTGTGGAAAATATGGACTGTAACGTGATATTCCAATTACGTTACCGGTTTTTCGTCTGGTTCGCGATTATTAAAAGGGGGGTTCAGGGTGTCCAGAACGGGAATCAAATTTTCCGGTTCTGGGAGAGATTTTCTTTGATTATTTTTTTTTAGAGGAGTATTCCATATCATTTTTTTTTGTTGTTATTTTGTCTCTTCTGATGAGTTGGAATTTCTCTATTATTTTGAATTGTACCGCTCACTGGTGAAGGGAGCGGAATTTCTACTAGAGGGCGTCACCGAATGGACAGATGATAACTGTCGATTTCGAATAATAATGTTGAGTATATCATTATTTGTTGTAATAAAAAAGAAAGAAAAGAAACACAAGCACGATATGGAATACAACGTTATCACCAACATCCCTGGAAGCTGGAATGATTGAGACACTGTCAGGATGACGGATGGACAGCCAGGGGATTCAAATAGAGATTTGAATGTTGGGAAGGCTACCTGGTGGGCGGAAAGAGTACCACCAAGGAGGGTGAGCCAATAACCGACGGCCACGTTGGAGCAGCGTGCCGGCCGGCTTCGTTAACGAGATGAGCCACCATTTTAGCTCATTCTCGTTTTGGACACCTGTTGCTGTGTACCGCGTATACGTTAAAATTTGTGGTTATATCGTCGAGTGACGGAAAGATTAAAGAGAAAAAGTCAGGAGAACTGATTCATTAGAAGTCTCGTGGGCTATTGAAATAGTTAGAAGTCAAGGTTCCGAACTGGTGAGCGATTTTTTATATTAAATTGAATATTTTCGTGTCAGCCACGGAGTTGGATAAATTGTTATTTTTTTTCTTTTCGTCTCGATGACGATTATATTTGAAGTTAACTCAGTGAGACCGTTGCTTCATCAGTCAAAAATATACGTTCATTTAATAGAAATCTCTCCCTGACCGCGTTCTGTGTTAGGAAAATTGTTTAAAGGAAATTATAACTGTCAAAAATCTGGGGTTAGTCTCGGAAGACTCCCCACATCATTCATTGTATTAATTAATTTCTCATTGTGGATTCTTATTAGTGTAAATCTATTGTATTTGTTTTATTGAGGTTGTGAATTTTATTTTTGGGATAGCGTCGGGTCGACGAGAAAATTACTAGATGTAACTCGCGACCTAGGGGAATTCTCTCTAGGGGAATAGCATAGGTGGCAGCATGTCGAGCTGTCGCACTCTCGATGAGAGTAAGTTAATTTTATCGTTTTCACGTTTCGACTGATAATCCGACTAGATTAGAAGTTCGAATATAACTTTTAATTTTTTTTTTATTCAATGATTATATCGATTTAATTATTTTTTTCTCCTCATTTTATTATTCGATTATTGATTTTGATCATGTCAACTCATCTCATTTCATTTTTTTTTGTAATCAATTTTTTTTTTATTTTTAACAAATTAAATCGACAGGATTCCTGACGCTTAATTGAAATTGTTTTTTTTTTCTTTTGTGTTCAGTGATTGTCGTTGGTCCTTTTTCATTACCCCTTTAGCGACCTTGAGAAGGAGGGGAGTTAGCCAGGGTGGATAAAGGGAAACGATAGTTTTTTTTTTTGGTTTGGTTGGATAATTGGAAATTATCCTGGCGCCCGTCTTTCTTTTTCGAATTGATTAGTCTGGATTTTCTGGTGTGCGTTTATTTCTCGCTTTACCGTTAGGCCGGAAATAACGTCACAGGACATATAGCGCGAGATTGTTTAGCAATTCCTAAGCAAACTAACGCAGCTAAAAATGTCAAAAATAACCAAGCAATTGGAAACAATATGAATCGTCCAATTATTCGTAATAATTGTGGTGAAAGCGGTCATATTTCACGATTTTGCCTGAAGCCGATTCAAACTTGTGAATAACCAAGCAATTGGAAACAATATGAATCGTCCAATTATTCGTAATAATTGTGGTGAAAGCGGTCATATTTCACGATTTTGCCTGAAGCCGATTCAAACTTGTGAATATTGCAAAAAACCGGGACATATGGAGGCATCTCGTTTTAGTAAATTTCGAAATTCAATGACGGGAAACAATTCACGACTCTCAAATGGACGCGAGGGGAGAGCCGTCCAAAATATAGCGTCCTACGAACATTCTTGCAATTCAAGAAATCAATCAAGACGAATAGAAGAAGTGAAATTATGTCAAAATAGTAATAGCCCAATAATACGATTAGGAGTTAGTATCGTGAATCCCATAGAAATGGTTTCAATGTTAATAGATACTGGATGTAATCCTAATCTTATAAAAAAAAAAATTTGTTCCGCAGAACATCAAAATCGATTACGGGGTAAAAATTGATTTAGTGGGAATAAATTCAATTCCAGTCTCAGCAGTTGGAGAAGTGAAGCTAGAAATCTTTCATCAAGAATTGAAATTCTTTATAGTCTCAGATAATTTTCCTCTAGAAACCTCAGGAATAATTGGAAATCAATTTTTTATAGATCACGAGGCTCTTATGAATTATGGGAGAAGAATAATTACTTTATCCAATCGAGATTGTTATAATTTCACGTGTAAAGGAGATGAAACGGATGAGGAGGTATTAGTTCCAGCACGGCATTGTTCTATTATTTATGTAAAAGTTGAAAATCCCAAGGTTAAGCAGGGGTGGGTTTCGAGGTTAAGAATTCATGAGGGTATTTTTGCTGGTTGCTGTTTGACAACTAATAATAATGGAAAGGCATATATGAAAATATATAATACTACTGATAAAAATATCCAGTTAAGAATTCCATGTATGGAACTTCAAGAATTTGAGACAGTAAATAAGGACCCGGAAGTCACAAAGAAATTTATCAACAAAATCAATATGATCCAACGGGATTATGATAATAAAGGCAATATGATTAATAAATTAGAAAAAGTCCTGAAAGTGACTGCAAAGAGTTTAAATAATGACATGGTTCATAATAATGATGGAATCGAAATCAGTATCGATCCACCGGAATTAGTGTTAAAACCTAAAATTGTTACAAATAAATATCAACGTTATGAGAAATTACGAGAATCAGTAAGATTAGATCATTTAAAAGGATGGTATGTGGTATGGTATGTGGTGGTCATTCGGACGGCCCTAGGGCATAATGAGCTATCGCCATTTCATGCCCGCCTTCGTCTAGGCGATCGTCCTGTCCCAGGGTTCCATCAGGTTGGATAATCTTGCAAATTGGAGCAAGCTCCCGACCAATTCCTCTGAGACTTTAAGGTCTGAGATGCCGTGGGTACCAAAGACCTGCCATCTTGCCCAGTCCAGTCCACTGCATCTCATAATCAGGTGGTTGGCATCTCCTGCTTCCATTCCACATAGGTCACAGGTGGGATCTTTTTCGACTCCCACTCTGCATAAGGAGGCCCTTGTGGGCCAGTGTCCCGTGATTAGGCCTATCAGACAGCGCAGTTCCTTTCTCTTCAGTTGGGTTAATCTGTCCGACAGTGCCTCATCCGGTGCTCTGAAGTGGAGTCTGGTGTGTGCCAGATTCGTGTCGTTGTGCCAGATTCTGCTGAAGTCCTTCCGTGTTCTCTTCTTGAGCCACTTCCGGGCTAACTCTCTATCGGCAACTATATCCACACATGCCTCCCTGTTGGCTTGTGACCATCCTGCGGAGGCTAATGTGTCTGCTTCCAAGTTCCCTTGATGCCTGCATGTTCAGGGACTCAGAGGATCTTGGTCCTGTTTTCTGCTCCCATAAGGTTGAGCAGATTCATGCAGTCCTTTGCTAGCCGTGAGGTTGTTTCCACCCTCTCCAGTTCTTTCAGGGCCTGCTTGCTGTCCGTGCATATGTAGATGTGTTTCCCGCTCATTCGCAGGTCCACGATCTTTTTGGCACATTCTATTAGCGCAGCCATTTCTGCTTGCAGGGCTGTGCTATGTGGCGGTAGTCTCTTTGAGATATTGGTTACTGGTCCTTCCGACCATATCCCAATACCTGCTCCGTCACTTTTTGACCCATCGGTGTACCATGTGGGGCCTTTTGATAGGAGGAACGGCCTGTCGCACGCCATCCATCAACAAAGGAGGAATGGATGGCGTGCGACAGGCCGGTCTTAGCACTGTGAAACCTTTTCCAAAGGTCCTCGTCCGTACGCCCGCATCGCTACCTATTTGAAGGGCTCTCCTCGTCTCGGCTTCGTTTAGCAGCGACGCGTGTCCATAGGTAGAGGTCCTCCACAGTCCAGCCGCCCTTAATCTCACCCCTTGCTGTTTCCAGGGCCAGCAGGTGCGGCGGTTTCAGGTCCAGAATGTCCATCAGGGCTAGCGTGGGTGTGGTTCTAATTGCCCCACTCATCCCCAGCCCAGTCTATCTGGCCAGTCTGTTGACCCTTTGTATGATGGAGGTCCTCGTTAGTGCTCTCCACCATACGACTGATGCATATGAGAATTGTGGTAACAGCACCACCGTGTAGATCCATTTGATCACTTTCGGGCTGAGTCCCCAGGTACCTCCTATCCTCCTTCTGCAGGCCCAGAAGGTGTTTGTTACCTTCCCGATCTGCCTTTCTATATGTGGTCGCCAGTTCAGCCTCCGATCGAGTCTTACCCTTAAGCTCCGTTCCGAAGATCGTGGGCGGTCTCACCGTCCAGTTCCGCTTTCTGGTAAAGAGTACCATATCCGTCTTATTGGGGTTCACCCTAAGTCCCTGCTTGGTGCACCACGCCTGTACGTGGTCCAGAGCTCTCTGCATTCTCCAATGCAGTTCCCCAGCGTGTTCCCCACTTATCAGTATGGCTACATCGTCTGCGTAGCCGACCACTTTCACTCCGAGTCTCTCGAGTTTCCGCAGGAGGTCGTCAACGACGATCGGCCAGAGGGTCGGGGAGATCACTCCTCCCTGTGGGCATCCTCTCCCCACTCCTGCTCTAACTCGTTCTTCTCCGTTAGTGATGTTGATGTTCCTGGTTCTGAGCATTTCCAGTATCCATTCAGTTATGGTTTCCCCGAACTGAAAGCTCCTGGCTGCTCTCCCAATGACCTCAACTGAGGTGTTATCGAACGCCCCTTCGATGTCGATGAACACTCCGAGTGTAGCTCCCTTTTTGAATAGGGCGCTCTCTATCTCGTCTACCAGTACGTGGAGTGCAGTCTCTGTGGATCTGCCCTCCTGATAGGCGTGCTGCGCGTTGCTGAGTTTCTTGATCCTCAGCGCATTGTCCTTCAGATATCTGTCTATGAGTCTTTCCGTCGTCTTCAGGACGAAGGAGCTCAGGCTGATGGATCTGACGGCCTTGGCTTTGTTGTGGTTGCTCTTCTCGGGTTTGGGCAGGAAGGCCACCCTGACTTCCCTCCAGCTGGCGGGTATCCGTCCCAGGGCCACGCTGGCTCTCATGGTCTGGATTAGCCTCGATCTTAGGGCTCTCCCACCTCTCTTTAGCATCGCTGGATATATCTCATCTGGTCCCGGGCTTTTGTAGTTATCAAAAGAGTCTAGGGCCCATTCGAGTTTCTCCATCGTGATGATTCTCTTGGCCGTACTCCAATCCGGACTGCGGCCTTGTGATTAGCGTCACAGCCCACGATGAGGGGCATATTTCATGCCTAACAGTGTCTGGCAAGTCTCCTCAACTCGGTTGACGGTGGGGCCTCCACTGCGTCGTGTGGTGGTAGGCTGAGCAGATGACTATGTCTCGTCTCGTCCCTCCCACCGCTACCTTCACGGCCACCCCCACTAGGTCCCTCGTGCAGAAGTCCCTAACTAGCCCGGGTAGGTATTTGCTGCTAGCGATGATGCAGGCTCTCGCTCCTTCATCGCCCCTGACATAAAATGTTTCCATTCCCGCCCTGTTGAGGCCTCCTACAGTCTTCCCTGTCAGCCAGGGTTCCTGTATGAGGCATATGTCTGTTTGCTCCACTGCCATGCTGCAGTGTAGTTGTGCTACCGCAGCCTTGCAGTTTCTCGGTTTCCCTTCCTAAGGCAATTGACACCATTTTCAAATTATCAACAATCACCGGACTTAGAACCGAGAAAGTGTCAAGGAATCAAATATTCGGAAAAAATATGGAAGACGCAAGGAAGATTTGAACTTCCAACCTTCAGATTACATGTCTGATGCTCTTACCAATTGAGCTATTGCGAGTTCCGATATTTACCATCGAATTTTTGATTCCATTATACTACCTTTACTCCGCCTCCCTTCCTAAGGCAATTGAGAAACTGTCAAGGAATAAAATATTCGGAAAAAATATGAAAGACGCAAGGAAGATTTGAACTCCCTTGGGATCCCCGGTTCCATCCCCTATTGGGGGATGTTCCCTGGTGTTCCCTCCTCGGGGTCCGCCGGCGTTCGGAGGGCAGAGAAGACCCCCTCGAGGGTGTGCTGTGCGCTCCCTGTTCCATCTACCCTGCCCCCCCCCCCCCTTCCTGGCGGCCTTCCCCTCCTGCTAGTCCCCCGGACCATGTTTTGGGGTTCCCGGCCTCTCCTATTCGGGGTGAGGAAGATTGCTTCCCTGACTGCGGTCCGTGGTGTTGCCGTCGCGAGCTGTTCCACCCCCGCTTGGCCAGGGGCACAATCTTCCTCGCCCGCCCCTTGAGGGTGTCCTGCTACCTTCCTCGGCAGTCCCCCCCCCTCGTTTGCGTTCCCGACCTTCTTTAGGTCCTCAAAGAACTTGGCCTTGCCAAGGCCGTAGTGGGGGGTCATGCCCAGCCCCCTCAAGGCCGTCAGTCCAGCCTAGTCCACCCCACGTGTCCGGGAAGTAACAGTCCGCCCCCACAGAGCCCGGTATGTGGGGGTAAGGTCTATAATACAGTGGGGTGCGACGCGGTGCCCCAGGGACATCGTTCACGACACATTGGCTCAAAGGGTTATCCCCCTATCACCACCCCTGTGCCATTCAGCCCTCGGCACGAGAGTTTACACCTTTGGCTTGGGCGAACTGGTCCGCGGTGACGGTTTTCGTTCGACTACCCGGGCTTTTACCTCCGTTGTCTCCCTTATCGCCATCACTTCACCAGCCTTTCCGGAGGTTCCATTTTGGTTCCCTGCTGAGCTAGTCAGCTGGTTCCCATGGCCCCTCTTACTAGAGCTGGCTACTTCCCCTATCCGCCACTGGGGGATGCGCCTCGGTCGATTGCTCAACCCCCAGTACAGTTCCCCCTTTTGGGGTCCCCGGCTGGGTCCGAAGCATTTAAAAGGATATGAATTAGAGTATATTGAGGAAAGACTTTTAGAATCAAGCCATAAATTTCAATTACCAGATGAACCAATTTCGGCAACTAGTTTACCCCCTCCTCGAATCATTACAAATAATAACCATCCAATTCATGCGAAGCAGTATCGTTATCCATTTTCATTACGTGACGAGATAAATAAACAAGTAAATAAGTTGATCAGTTAGGAGATAGTTCGGCCCTCAAAATCTCCATATTGTAGTCCAATATGGATAGTTCCGAAAAAATTAGATTCACAAGGTAACCAGAAATGGAGATTGGTCATAGATTATCGTTCATTGAATGAGTCAACAATCGCGGATGCTTATCCTTTACCAAATATTGAAGATATCTTGAGTCAGTTGGGGGGTGCAATGTATTTTTCCGTTTTTGATTTAGCTCAAGGATTTTATCAAATTAAGATGGCTCCACGAGATAGACACAAGACTGCGTTCACAACACCGTTTGGACATTACGAGTTTGATCGAATGCCAATGGGATTGAAAAATTCACCAGCAACCTTTCAAAAAATAATGGATACGATTTTAACGGGATTACAGGGGATCAAGATGTTCGTTTATTTGGATGATATCGTTATTTACGCAAAAGATTTAGATGGTCATACGCGAAAATGGAATTTGTTGATGGAAAGATCAAGCAAAGTAAATTTGAAGTTACAACCGGACAAATGCGAGTTCTTCAAGAGGGAAGTCGGGTATTTGGGACATATCGTTAGTGAAAAAGGAGTTTTACCTAACCCAATGAAGATTCAGGCAGTGGAAAAATTTCCAACGCCAACGAATTAGACAAAAGTTAGGGGATTTTTGGGAATGTCAGGATATTATAGGCGATTTATTCCATATATTTTATTTGGAACAATGAAACGGAGGAGGCATTTCAAACGTTGAAAAAATGAATGATTACTGCACCCTCATTGCAGATACCAACAGTAGAAAGGAGGATACGAGGAAGAGAAAGGAGAAGGGAAAAAAACAAAAAATATCAAACTCAAGATATCGCAGTAACCCTCGCTTCTCCTCTCTTAAAATTAAACAACATATCACTGCTGCATCGAACCACTTTCAATTATTGGGAGATAAGTGTGTGACCTCTTTCGATAATCTCGTCCTCGTTTTGGAGGAGGCACAGAACAATCCTGTCACAAAAGAGCTGGTTGAGAACTACAACGAGGACATCAGCGGACTCTTACATATGCTTCACACCCCGCAGGGACTCATGACGGAACGCACAATGGCTGCATACATCAAACATATCCTTGTCCAATTATTGAAGGCTCATTCAGGCCAATCTCCTTCGGATTCCTCTGCCACCGACCTCGAGCAATGAGTAGTATCCTTCCTAAAACAGCAATAATCTCAACTATTCTATCAATCAGAATGTAAATCGCGCTCGTTCGCCAAATGGTAGGAGCATTGGAATTCTTTTTTGGAATTGTCACAGTATTCAACAAAAATTATCTGAGCTACAACGAATAATAACTAATGTTGATATTTTTATTGCTGTTGAAACAAAATTAACACCTTTATGTACAAGACGAATGAATTTTTCAGGATTCAAAATTGTAAGACAAGACCGAGTACGAGACTCGGGAGGGGGGATTTTAATAGCGATTTGTAAGAATAGTGCGTATGAGAGAAAACAAATTGCTTCTGCAGTTCCAAACGATATATCTGAGATTGTGGAAATTAAAATCACCAATCCCAAGCCATCACTAACTATCTATGGAATTCATAGACCTCCGGGTGAAACGGTTCACCAGTCGTATTGGGATAAGATTGTGGCACTTTGTGATTCTGGACAACATACTATGGTTATGGGGGATTTCAATGCCCACAATCTGGCCTGGAACTGCAGAGGCTACAGTATTAATGGTGAAAGAATGCTAAATGCCATTGTAAGCCAAAATGTAATCCTTCATAATGACAATACTGTTACTCGGGAAGACATGACAACACAATCTAATTTAGATTTGATTTTGTCTTCATCTTCTATCTGTGGTAAAGTAAAATTTCGCGTCAACGACCACAAATGGGGCTCCGACCCCTTCCCACATTCGTCACTGTATCTGTGGAGAGCAAAATATATCACAAGAAGACATTCAAACTCACATCCACCCGTACGGACTGGGATAAACTCGTAAAATCTTTGCTAGACTCTTTTATGGAATTTTTTGACCCGGAATATGATTCTTTGTCAGCTTCTTAGAAAGACACCTTCTCTATTAATTGAGTCTCGGAAAAGATACGTAACCATACGCCTAAACGAAGGAAACTCCCTCCCGACAAGCACAGAAATCCTGTCTCGTGGTGGGACTTGGATTGTGATCGTGCTAAAAAAATTTGATCAGCGTCATATAAAAAATGGCAGTTCACTATGTGAAAAATCGCGTGGGATTTTTTCCGGACGTCCTGCTAGTTACTTAGGCAGGCCCGTGTGGATTTTCGGGGATCTTCCTGAATTCAGGGGATTTTCTATATTAATTTTAGTGGACTGTATGGTGAGGGGCAAGCCGGATTTTGGATAGGTTTCAGGAGATTTTCAAATGGAATTGGGATGAATTCAATCTAGTATAACTCGCGGATTATATCAAAAATATAAACACTTTAATTATGATTAGATGCACTCAGTGACAGAAAATATTCTTTAAGTAGATTGCCTCGAATTTAATTGATAATGTTCTATTAATCTCACTGGATACTGTTCTTTGATTAATGTCACTGAAAATATTCGTAGTAGATATTCACTGGCGTTTCACTAATTCCCCGGTTGTAAGTCGGGAGAATTTACAAGAATTATAAGAATGACGATCTGAAGATTCTCTGGATGATTGACGTCTCACGCAAATTGGATTCACGGAGCACGAGGTGATTTTAATTGCAACGGTTAACGACGCGTAACGTATCGAAGTTCAACGCTAGGTCTTGGTCGAGTTCAAGACGATGAATCTCGTTTGAAATCGAGACGATGAGTGATTTAGCGTCGCGCCAGGATCCGACGATTGGTTCAGTGACGGATCTCACCCCTGGCGAGGACATATACTCATTACTTGGACTCTCACTGACCCGTTGATTGGCCAGTGATGCCAACTTTTTCAACATACCGCCTGCCGTCGACGAACTCCTGAAGGCGACTTAGTTGATGAAGTTCCTGGTTGATATTCTGCGTTGTTCTGATGATCTTCGTCGTCCTTGCTTTCTGGTTAAAGTGGTCGTTCGATTTCTTCCGGCAGGGCATCTGTGTCATCCCTGAGCGGAAGAGATACCAATTTGTGAATTGGTCTCAACCTCTTGCCACGTGTGGGATCACGATTCTGGCAAGTGCCCATTTTGATGGTGGGTAGAACTCATCGACGACGAGTACTAGCTGGCCAATCTGTAGATTTTCTTCAGGCCTTCTCCATTTGTTCATGGCCTGATACCGCTAGATACATTCTTTATGCCAACGATGCCAGAATTGTTGCGTTCTATAGGCGATTGTCTGCCATCTGTTGAGTCTATTTGGGTTGAGTTCCAGTAGAGATGGCTCGGGTATACTGATGAGTGGCTTGCTGATCAGGAAGTGCCCTGGTGTGAGCGCCTGATAGTCCCCTGGATCATCGGTCAGTGGACATAGCGGCCTTGAGTTGACTACGGCTTCAATTTGGCATAGAAGGGTAGTCATTTTTTCGTATGTCAAGGTGCAGCCTCCGGTGATTCTTCGTAGATGGTACTTCACTGACTTAACAGCTACTTCCCACTTTCCACCCATGTGCGCTGCCCATGGTGGGTTGAATTTCCATTCCGCTCCATGTGAAGCGATGACTGAGGCGATTTTCTTTAATTGATGAGAGTGCTGATCGAAGAGAACTTTGAGTTTGTTGTCTGCTCCAACGAAGTTGCTGCCATTGTCGCTGTGTAGAGTGCGACAAATGCCTCTCCTCGATGTGAATCTTTTATATGCTGCGATGAATGTCTCTGATGTGTATTCAGTCACGAGCTCTAGATGAATTGCTGACGTGACCATACACACAAACACTGCGATGTAGCATTTGTAGGTGATATTTCCAGCTGCTCTGTGGCGCAGGACATGAAGAGGTCCGGTGAAGTCTACTCCAGTGTGCTCGAATGCTCTTGCATTGTTCACTCGCTCACTGGGTAACTGTCCCATTATCTGCTGTGCTCATATCTGCTTCCATCTCGCACAGATGATACACTTGATGATGTGCGATCTGACGGGAGCTCTTCCACCAATGATCCAGTATCGCTGGCGAATGTGAGCTAGTGTCAGCTGTGTACCTGCATGATGAGTCTTCAGATGGGCTTCTCTCACGATGAGTGTCGACAGTAGTGATTGGCTTGGTATAATCGCTTGATGCTGTTCGTCGTAGTTGATTTTCGCGTTGCTGAGACGGCCTTCTACTCGAAGAATGCCCATGTCATCCAGTATTGGAGTCAAATTGGCTAGCAGATGTCCATCGGGTAGATATTCTCCGCGTTCTAGGATACTGATCTCATTGCTGAAGTGCAAGTGTTGGATGTAGACCAACCAGTAGATTCTCGAATCCTCGATCTCTTGTGGAGTGATCACTGGCGAATCTGGGCAAGGTTGTCGCTTGAAGTTCTTGATGGCTCTCTGGATCCATGCTGAGATTTTCAACAGTCTCGTTAACGATGAATATCTCGATAGAAATTCGTCTTCATCTTGTAGAGTGACCGGAAATGATTGAATCACAGGTGGTCGTTCTTCCAGAGCGACCTCTGTAGATATTTCTATCGCTGGTGTTGGCCAATGTTCTTGATCTCGTTGTAGCCAATCTGGACCAGTCCACCAGAGATGATGGGCTGCTAGTTGTTCTGGAGTGATTTCTCTGGACGCACAGTCCGCTGGATTCTCTTTTGCGTTGATATGTCGCCAAGTTGCTGATGGTTGGAGGTCTTGGATTTTTTGTACTCTATTCCGGACGTAGTCTTTCCATCTGGATGGGTGACTCTTGATCCAGGTGATCGATGTCTGGTTGCTCAATGATTTTTTTGACGTTGCCGGCTAATTCTGCAACCATCACCGCTGCTGTGAGTTCCAACCTTGGTATTGTCATTTTCTTCAAAGGCGCCACTTTGGTCTTTGAACAAACCAAGATTGATGAGATTTTTTGATGATTTTCGATGACTCTCAGGTATATTGCTGCTCCTATCGTATCGTTTGATGCATCGGCGAATCCATGCAATTGGATTCTTACGTTGTTTGCCGTTAAATGAAGCCATCTTGGTATCTTGATGTCTTCCAGATGTTGCAGGCTCGTTCTGAAGTTTATCCAATTGGTTTGGATATTCTCAGGCAGTTCCTCATCCCAGTCTGCCTGGATGAGCCATAGCTTCTGCATAATGATTGCCAACGGATCGTAGATTTGCGTGATCTCAGATAGAATGTTTCTCTTGGTGATAATTGATTTGGTGGTTGGCTTGGATTGAAATTGCAGCGCGTCTGCTTGCTGATTCCAAGTAATTCCTAGTACTTTGGTCGATGTATCGTCCCAAAGCGATGATGTAGATGATGGTACTGATGACAATTGCAACTTGAAGAGTGTCTCTGGCGTATTACTACACCACTTTTTGTAACGGGAAACCGCCCGCCATGCAGAGACTGCACAGCTCTCTGATGAGGGACTCGAGTTTTTCTGGATTATCAACTCCTCCGAAGATGTCGTCCACGTATCTTCCTCTCTCCAGGGTTCGCGAGGCCCTGGGGAATTTATGGCCTTCATCTTCCGCAAGTTGCTTGAGAACTCGAAGCGATAACCATGGAGCACTGGTTGTTCCATAGGTAACGGTTGTTAACTGGTATTCTCGTACTTGCTTGCCTTTATCGGTCCATAAGATCCGTTGGTAGTCCCAATCTTCCGAGTCCATGTAGATCTGTCTGAACATCTTGGTGATATCGGTGCCAAAGACAAGGCGATGCATCCGGAACCACAGGAGAACGTCTGAGCTGTTCGTTTGCAGCTTTGGCCCGGCATGTAGAAGTTCATTTATTGATACTCCTGTTGAGGATTTAGCTGATCCTTTAAAAACAACCCTGAGCTTGGCTGTCAAGCTGTCTTCACGAATCACTCCATGATGAGGGAAGTAGAATTTCGTTGTTGAGTTGCTCTCGTCTGGCGCTTGAACCATGTGCCCCAGGTCCTCGTATTCCTTGAAGAATGCGTGATATCGTTCACTGAAGGCTGATTCCGTTGATAATCTTCGTTGTAATTTTTTGAAGAAGTTCTCCGCTCATTGTCTCGAATCTCCAAGTGATTTTGGATTCGATTTGAACGGAAGTCTCACGAAGTATCTTCCGGATGAATCTCTGTAGTGTGTCTTGACGAAGTGATCCTCACACTCTTGTCCTTCTGGAGTGAGTGCACTTCCTGTGGATTTTTCTACTTCTTCCTGTTCCCAGAAGCTTCGAAAAAGTTCGATGAGTTGCTGATCGGAAGAATTCTCCACCACTGATAATGAAGTCCGTGGGTAGCAGTCGTTACAACAGGTTGGACCCGAGATGATCCAGCCAAGCGGTGTCTCTTGTGCTATTAATTGATGATCTTCACATTTAATTAGCCCTGAATGGTGGAGTTTTCGCTGTCAGTCTCTTCAAGATGAACGCATTGCATTCTATTGCCCGGGTGTAAGTCCAGTCTGACTGTAGAATGACTGTAGCTTCACTTCTTGATGATTCACTCTCTGCGTGTCCGATGCCCATGATATTTATCGTTGAAGATTTTCTTAGTAATTCTAAACTAGATGCAAGTTCTTCGGTGATGAATGTCGCTCCTGATCCTTGATCGATCAAGATTCTCGCTCTTCGTTGGGTCCCTTGTGGAGAATTTGCAGTCACCATCGCTGTCGCTAAGAATGTTAGCGGTGTTGTGGATGACTCTGAGGATGGTGACTCGGTTCTTGATGATTCTGATGACAACGACACAATATTGGTAATTGACTGGGTAGTTTCTCTTCACGATTGTGGTTTTGTTGAATCTCTGATAGCGGCCGTAGCTCCTTCGCTCAGCCTGTTCATTATCCGTATGTGTCGTTGAATTTCTTTCTTGGTGATAGGGATCGTTGGATTTCGACGCCTTCATTCCTTCGTACCGATGTACGGTTGGTTTAGCACTACTGGTGCTGCTGGAGCGGTTGGTTGAGGTGCTGGAACGTTTGTACAAATCATCGTATGATGCTTCCTCTTGCAGTTCCTGCACACGAAGGCTGAGGTGCATTTGCGCAAGCGATGAGTTCCAAAACGATTGTAGCAGAGGTTCTTCTCTGCGATGAGTGCCATTTTCTTCTCGTGCGTCATACCTGTGAACTTGCCACAGCGTGGAACAACCCAGTGATCTTGGTCGCAGGCGGTGCACTTGGATGTGCTGACCTACTTGACTTGATCGACCTGAGCTGTTGTTCCAGCATACGCCGATAATTGTCTTATTGGTTGTGGAGGTGCTGGCTTGATGGGTGTCTTGGCTGGTGGTGATGCTTTCGGCTGATTTTCATGAAGCGCCAGAGCTCTCTTTCTCAAGAAATCGAAAAATTCCTCGAGTGCTGGAATTTCCTTACTGCCTCCGACGTTCATGTCCCAACTCTGCTGGGTTGGAGTGTCAAGCCTCTCCCTGACGATCTCCAGGATGCTGACATCTTGACTTGCAATCATGACTCCCATTGCCTTCATGGCGTCCAACGATTCGTTAACGTTGTCAACTAGCTTGAGTAGCTGAATCGCTTTAGGCTCGATGGGTTTCGATTACAGAATTCGTCGCATGTGCTCGCCGACGATTAATCGTGGATTGTCGTAACGTTCAACGAGCGTGTCCCATGCAACTCGATAATTCTCTTCTGTCAGTTGCAGGTTGCTGATGAGTGTCGCTGCATCTCTCTTGATGTATTTCTTAAGCATCGCCATCTTTTCCGCGCCCTTCAACCGTGGATTTCCTTCGATGAGTGCCGTGAAGAGGTTGCTGAGTGAGGTCCATTCCTTGTAGTCTCCCTTGAACTGTGGAAGTTCAATGGTTGGAAGCGCGATCGATGTTTGGATCTGATCTGGTTGAGTTGCTGTCGGTTGCGATGCCGTAGCAGTGTGCTTCATGGCTTAACCAATAATTTCCGCGTAGGTAGCCTTGAGCCTTCCGTAGATGTTCTGGGTTTGCAAGGAGGTATTCTCTCTAAAATACGCATGATCGGCCAACTCATCCGGAATCTCTACCAGAATCCGTTCATGATATTGGATGGAAGTCTCGTACTCTTTGTCGGCCGTGAACGCCCACGATCGGATCACTCGCTCCTCTTCGCCTTCCCATCCTCTCAGTTTATGACGAATCAAATCGCTCTTCAGCTTCTGCATCCGCTGGATTTGGGAGAGAATTCTTCTCTCCCATCCGCTCTGCATTGTGCACACAGAAGCCGAAGTGTTGGATTTGGAGTTGTCGATTGGTGCTCGGGGCTGAGCCGTTGATGAAGCAGGTGGAGCGTGTACATCTGCATGAACGATGATAGTCTTTGCTGATTTCTGCTGCTCTTGATTTAATGCAGCCTCTTCGTTGAATTTCTGGATCGCCTGCTGCATTAATTGTCCTTGTAGGGCATCTTCGATGCCTCGCGCAATTCGTTGTTGCAACTCTTCTTCATGATTGAAGAGTTGTTTTCGTGGATTCTCTGATACGTTCGATGGTATTGGATTCGTCTGATCCTTCAACAGAGGATTCAGAACAGGCACGCTGCGGCGTGTCTTGACGATGTTCATGTTTAAGATCTAAGTGGGTGAAGTTGGTTCCCCCTCAGAAATTAAATCGTCCAGCTCCGAGTAGGTAGATTGTCGTTCCTCTTCCATGGTGATGAGATTCTGTTGAGCTTCTGGATCGATTGGAACTGGTGGAGTTTCTCCGATCTCGTCATTTCCATTGCCTGTGCCTGTTCCTTGTCCCCCTGTACGATCAGACGGATTGTTAAACTGCTCAGACATGTTAAATGATTGAAATGACACTTAGCTTTTATTTTTGTGATGAGTCTCGAAGAAGTTCTGAGTATACTAAGTATACCAGGAGCATGAGATGATTCGGTAGTCCACTACATCTCTCCATATTTGAAGTGCCTAAATCAGTATGGACTTTCTTCATTTTGCTATTGAGCGCATTCAACTTGATCAAAGACTTGTAGTAATAGGATTGACAGCCATCCCACACTGCCAACATCTGATGATCACTTTTTTCCAGGATTTCGATTTTCCTCAGACTCGCTGAAATATCCAGTGGTGCCACCGTCCTATCTACGAGATCATCAGGTCGATTTTTCAATGCCAATAAACCTTTCCTGTACGAAATTCCAAAGCTACTCATAGTCTTGAAGTGATCTGCCAGCGTCATTTTCTTCTGTTGCAGAATGCTCTTGAATGAATCGAATTTGCCGCGCGATGAGGCTCTACAAATTCGACTGCACAACTGATGTGAAAAATCGATGGATGGGCGGGGCTTCGTCAGTCCCACTCTCGCTGTTGGAGTTCACTGGGTTTCGTGGAGCTCGTGAGGTCTGTGGTGGGGATGTTCTCTGCGAGCACGTTCGGGATTTCTCGCCGTTTCCATGATGTCCGACACTTGTTTACGTCGAAGTGCTGTGGTGTTTTGATTTCGAATGTAAACAGCACCCACTACACTCGCGATTTCGCCCGATTTTATGTCGTAAATATTCAAGAAAATTTAACACAGGATAATTTTCGAAGCATCTAAGTCCTTTGTTCCCGCACTGTCTGTCTCCCTCACTCCTTGGAAGGTCACGGGGATATTGTAGAATTTCTTGATTTAATACAATTCAATACAAATTGATATTATTAGATATATACAATGAAATGTATGATACTTGTGACTTCCCTGAAGAATGGAGGAATCAATTCCTGCATTTCATCCCTAAATCTGGTGGTAATAAAGTTCGCCCAATCGCTTTATCCTCATGCTTATGGAAATACTTGAGACAATGGTCAAGAACAGACTCGAGTGGTTTGTGGAAACCACTAATATTCTTCCTAAGAATCGAAGCAGCTCCCGCAAGGGCCGATCGTGTCACGATAACTTGTCCAATTTCCTCCTCAATTCAGATCACAACTTATCTAGAGGCAGAGAGACTCTAGCAGTATTCTTAGACATTGAATCAGCGTTTGACAACGTCAACTCAAAGATTCTGCTTGATAAGCTTGCTGCTCTCGGATGTCCAACGAATTTAGTTTCTTATGTAAAATTTTTAACATATGAAAGAAATATCCACTCAACACACAACTCTTCACCCAGGAAAGTGTATAAGGAGGAGTTCTCTCTCCTCTCCTCTACTCCATATATGTTAATGAACTATCTCGAAATCTACCACAAGGGGTACATATAACTCAATTCGCAGACGATACTAATATTTATCATGATTTTCATCTCTTGATCGTGGAATTGAAGTAATGGAGGAGGCAACTCATATTATTAGCAGGAATCTCTCTGAAATCGGCCTTACTCTACCTCCTGAAAAAACGAAACTTCTCCACGTGAATAAAAGGTGTAACCCACCTCTCGACATGAAAATAAAAATCAACAACCATGAAATAATCTGTTCTCCCTTTGTACGTTTTCTGGGAATAATATTTGATCAAAAACTTCAATTCAAAATTCAACTGGAAACGGTACAAAAATCGGCCCTCAGGGCTTAATTTAATGAAATTTGTTAAGAGAACGTGGCGAGGTGCCGATCCAGAGACGCTTTTGATAATCTATAAATCCTTCGTTCGCTCGATTCTTGGGTATGGCTTATTTATCTATTTTCCACTAAGAAAAACCTATCATGACAAGCTTGAAAAATCTAAATACTCAGCTATTAGAGTTGCTCTCGGGTACAGACAGTCGACTCCGACCAATATTGTCATTGCTGAAAGTAAATTACCAAGAATCATTGACCGGGCCAGATTTCTATCCAAGAATTATTTAGTTAAAATTATGTCCAACAATAGCCTTCAGGTTTACTCTACAATAATGAGTCAATATACTGATGATACGCCAAATGATACAAAAAATCGTTTCATGAGGAGATGTATGTAAGAAATAACTCCTTTTCTGAATCTTATACACAGTGACAATTCTTTCACCATTTTCTCGACGGATTATGGTACATGTCTCTCGGCGATCCCTCGTAGTTCCACTATCGGTGAAAGCGGGGGAGAGTTGTCGTGGCCCTGTTGCCGAAATGATAGCGAAGACATGGACCTATCAGGCCCCAAGATGGTAGTAAGAAAAAGGAGGCCCACTCAGTCGGTGTGGCATGCTATGTTCCTCAATTAGAAATGAACCTCAAATTTAGTATCAGTTTACTATCATCCGTGTTCACAGCTGAGTGTATAGCAATCAATGAAGAGATGAAAATTGCTACTACATATCCTAATTACTCTTGCAGAATAATAAGTGACTCTCTAAGTGCTCTTACATGTTTATCCAGACCGAATAATTCCGTGAAAACGTATAAATATTTGATAGAGATGAAAAATAAATATGAATACTTTTTATTCAAAAATGATGAAACTCAAACCATTCAACTGGTTTGGATTCCATCACACACAAGTATAGAGGGTAATGAGGAGGCTGATAGACTCGCGGAGGAGGCCACCGAGCTAGAAGCCAATGATATATTTCTCCTTCCATTCACAGACTTGAGAAAGTCATCTAAAAAAGAAGCACTGTATAACACCAATAGTAGAATAGTTGAACAATGTCTTGATGAAGGCAAAGATTATTTTGCACACTTCTATCAGGATGGTTCAAAACCATGGTTCAAGGGACAGAAGCTGCCGAGGAGGATTATTTCATGGGTGAATAGGGCTCGTTCCAATCATGACAGTCTTAACTCCTCTTTGGCACGCATAATCGTTGTAAACTCTCTAGCCTGCGAATGTGGTGACGATGCGGAAAACCTCGCTCACGTTTTATGGCAATGCCATCGATTCTCTGGATGTAGAGCCATCTTGATAGAAGGGCTGTGTTATATAGGATATAATCCTTCGTACTGCCCAAGAGCCATTCTCAGAAATTTAAATTCAAAAGTTCTCACTCTGATTGACAAATTCTTGACACAATGTAAAATCAAAGTCTGGGAACAAAAATGTTAGTAATAATATAGATGAATAATAAGACAATGATCAGCGAGAAATGTAATGTAACCTCTGTTATTCTTATATATAGATATATATCTATATATGTGTATGTTCTGCAGGAGTGCAGATATGCGACTATTTTCATCTCATTGTGTGCACTTCAACGACATTTGGACATTTCTGCGACAGTCTCAGAATGTCACAGGAAACAAATGAGTTTTTCGGTTACTGTTGCAGAAGTACTCACTGTCGCAGAATTATCCATTATTGAAAAATATTTCAGAATATATATATAATGTCGCTGAACACGTCATAACACTATTATGTGCATTTCCGATCCAGTCACCATAGGACCCATATTGTAAAACATGGTCAGTCCGTTGACTATTAATATATATGGGGAAATATGGGATAGAAAAGACACAAGGGGTAAAATGAACGAATCTTTCTTCTGATGTTTTTATGTTATGAAAGTCTTGAGAGAGCAAGGAAAATATCGGAAATATTCCTTATAATTTTTATGTGGAAGCTTAACATTCTTGAATTCTTCTAAGCTTCTAGAATTTTCCTACCAAAATATGAAGGTATACTGATAATTTCTAATTCTAATTTGAGAAGAAAATATAGATTCAATTCGGTGTCATGTCTGAGTTAATACAATTTACTTCGTTTTTCGGGCCTCATTGAATATTGGGACAGTATTTCTAGTCTTGAGAACGATAGTTCTCCAAAAATAAAATGTAAAATTTTTGTAGGCATCAATCGTGTGTCTCCGAAACCCCTGCCGCTATTATAGTTGACAGAAAGTCATCACTTTAATTAATTTTCTATTCGCTGTCATCTTCCAATTAACAATTACTCAATACACGTGGGAACTGTCACTAAATATGTTTTGTACTCACATCAAGTCAACTTTTCAGGAAATCATTCACAAAGTTCCTTCATGGGAGGCATGTAGAATTCAGAACGTAGAAATTGGCCTGTTGGAAAACACTATATACATGACAATGTCACCAGAAAGACCAGCTCATGAGACAATTGTCACAAAAGAATCCACTTAATAGACGACATGTCACCAGGAAGCGTAGTTCGAGCCAAAATGTTTCGTCCCAAAGTTTTTGGGTATTTGGGATTCTAAAGCAACCAATTCTTGAGAATTCTGTAAATTTTATAAACAAATTGTGCCTTCTTACAGAAGAATACAAAGAAAGCCGCTGTATCAATTTAACTCCACTACAAATGGCCTCTTTTTCCCCTCCTCATCACATATTTTTCTAATTTCAGTCATTTTCATGACAAAATTTGTCTCTCAAATTTAACGGATAAATGAAAAATATTGCAAAAATAGCCATGTTGGAAAAGACTATACACATGACAATGTCACCAGAAAAATCAGCTCATAAGTCAAATGAACCCATTAAATAGACGAAATGTCACCAAAAAGCGCAATTCGAGTATATAATATAATCCCAGAAGAAACCTGTCTAGTTTATCGTCTCAGGATTTTAGAGTAATTTGAAATTGAATAGCAACAAATGTCGAAACTCCTGCCTTTACTGTAAATGACAGAAAGTCATAATTTCATTGAATTTTTTCTCCGCTGCCATCTTTCAACAAATAATTACTTAATATATGTGAAAGCTGTCACTTAAATATGCCTTGTACTTACATGAATTCGACATTTAAGGAAGTCATTCACGATATTTATTTATGGGAGGCATGTAGAATCCTGAACGTAAAGTCTGTATCGACGACTCTCACAAATGTGATTTTTACTGGATAGATTTTTAATCTTTGCAAGTGTGTACGTCCCCATGGAGAGATGAATGGATAAAGTCATATCCAATAGTATTGCCGGAAGAGTATGTTTTCAGCTATGAAGTATTCAGTTTTTACAGTGATGAATGCATTTATCTATTCACGAGAAGGAGTGCCTTTATTATATATTGAATCTCATCAGTATTGCATGCATCAATTCGATTCTGGATCAGAATCTGGAACTACTATCTGTCTTTTTCCTCTCTTCTTTGGTAGTGCACCCTTTGAAACAATCGAAGGTCTTTCGGCTTGCTCCAGATTAGTTTCAGATTCAGCATAAGTTCTTTCTTCAGTTTGTGAATCAACCTTAACATCATCAGTCTTAGATTCATCAGTCTGATCTTGTCCTACAGCACTTCGTAGAACTCGACCCACACCAACGACATTTCGACTCACCACCAATTGTCGGTGACTATTCCTATGAATAGCAATAGCATGACCCATTTGTCCACACAAATCTTCTACTTGTTGTTCTTTTAAATTCACTACTGCACACACGGTAGCCAAATGCGTGCGCATGGGTGTACCTCTCAAACGCTGTGGATGTTCGGCATTGCATAATTCCGATTATTTTGCTATGGTTTTGCAAGCATCTGCATGCTTATATTCGTCATTCTTGAGACCAGGTTGTCCAAAGAGGAACGGATTCCGACGGAGAACTTTAGCTTTATCGCAAGTGGCTAAAATGAACTTTAGAGCTTTTTCCATATTAGAATCTAACAAAACTGGAACCTCGTGAGAGAACTTCCCTGTAATAATGAGACGACGGTACAAATGAGCTTCTTTCTTTTGATCTTCATCAAGTTGGTTGAATTCTTCAGGATGTGTGTTTTCGTTGAATTGTTCACGAGATTCAAAATCAGTAATGAAGATTCTCTCTCTCTCTCCCGTTCGTCTCCTATTGAAAACCAGTATTGATACTAACGTTGCGTCAACTAATTCGCGCCAAACTTTGCCATCAAAACCTTCAGTTTCCAATTTTTCCAGGGCTTTGTCTCTCTTGTTCACTGCAAAATTGTATAATTTTCTGATATCACTCGTTTTTGGTAGGGGTTTTTTATTCTCTCTGTATTCCTTCCTCAGGGTCTCAAGTGCAGCTCGATTAACTTCTATTGTGTATTCTTTTCCGTGTATGAAAAGGTAATCTTCAACAAGTTGCTGCCTTTCTCTATCTTTTTTCTTTCGCAGAGTGAGAAGTAAAGTTTCACTCACTGCTCTAATGTATCCATTGAACTGTAAAATCGTAGATGCGCGTTTTTGCTTCACAGCTCTCAACATGCAGTCATATAATGCAGGATCGAAAATTGATGCAAAATCTGTTATTTCTGGCTCTGTCGATAATCGACACTGTTTCATGCTTTGCAAGAGTATAGCTAACTGTCTCAATCTGCTTCTTATCAAGATACGCGATAGCGTATCGAGCCGAATACATGTTGGAGGCCCGAACACTGAGCGTATATATTCTCGAAAGAGCTTCCCCCTCCACTGCTACTTATTTTATTTTATTCAATAACTCCGAAAATAGGTGAGTTATGACAAAAGTAGCCTTGGATACATTACCTAATTTGACCCTGAGGAGTCAGATGGTAATATTGTTTTTTTTTTTAAACGAATAGTTCATGAAAAAACCGCCCCTAGCAACGGGCGAAAGGGCATTTTTCGCGATTTCCATTATAAAATTGGCCAGATTTTTGTTAGGAGGTTGGCATCATTGCATCTTTATTTTATGAGGTTTTGGGAGAGTGAAAGGAATACAATTAGCAGTGGTCGGTAAGTAAGATGACCCTCGACAGGTAAGTAGAGTGAAAAATATGTCCGAAGGCAATTCTATTAAATACTTTATGAATATAGATAATATTACATGAACTAGTGTATGTTATCAACTCATAATTAACCGATTTTCCATTGCAGGAACATAGATTAATTAATTCCTAATCTCTATCATTCTCATGATAAAGATTCGGATTTTTAAAATGTGTGTGGTTTCGTGTGGTTTTATAAAACCCATCTTTATTGTATTCTGGTGTGGTGTTGTACAAAAATTCCCAGCTTTTCTCAAAATATCCATGATGAACCTTGCTTCATTGGATCCTGAAATGAAAATGCTAATAAAAATCTGATTTGCACGTAAAAAGCGAAAATGTTATGATGTTGCTGAAATTTTTTTGTAATTCTGAGGAATGAAAATCAAATTAATCAAAAAACGCGGTAGCGTTTTGCGCCATGTGAACGTTTAAAAACGTGCACGCGCATAATTTACAAATAGGATTAGACGGTTTCTTTTTTTTTTTTTAATTAAGCATTATTTCTCACCCAAAAAAATATCACATGTCCGTCTCAACATTCTATTGAAAAATCAATATTTAATTTATTGAAAAACAATGCAGATGTTGAGAAATTAATAATTTTAATGGAAGCCACGCCCCTTTCCGACGTTTTTGTGTAAAATGAGAAGTCCGTGAGACATTTCGTTGCAGCGTTGGCAGCAATGACTCATGATATTCACGCGACAGACTCGACTCGAAGAAATGATGAGCCGATGTTGGCATCATTGTTTAAAGGGAAAAAGCGGTAAATTCGTAACATTGATCGGTTCAATCCTTTTGAATTCAGTTTTTTTTTTCTAATAACTCGGAATCGAAACGAGATAGAGAAATTTTCATGAACATCTTTTTTATTGAGAAAAATTAGATCTATTATAAAAGTGATGACAAAAAACTTTCTATCTCTCTTGATACCGGAAATATCATTACTTGAAAATTAACATGATAATTTAGCTATAAAGAAATTGACAATTACGCAAAAAAAACGCGATATGGGCCGACAAATTATTAAAAATAAAAAAGAACGCGCCATGTGCACGTTTAAAACGTTCTGTATGGTTAGTTAGTATTACTCAAAATATTGGGGGAGCAAAAAGAAGACAAAATCCAAAACAAAGAGATTACGACGCAAAAATAATTGCAATAAGGGAACCAAGTACTAGTCTCTTTGTAATTACTGCAATAGGGGAGGGGAGATATGTTCTTCTAAGAAAAGCAGATCCAAAATTCGACTATTGAAAAAAATGCACATGGTGCGCCCGTTTTTTTCAAAAAAAAACTCAGTCATTCCGGGAAAACTATACTAAATGTTGAAAAAAACGGGCGCGCCATGTGCATTTTTTTCAATAGTCGAATTTTGGATCTGCTTTTCTTAGAAGAACATATCTCCCCTCCCCTATTGCAGTAATTACAAAGAGACTAGTACTTGGTTCCCTTATTGCAATTATTTTTGCGTCGTAATCTCTTTGTTTTGGATTTTGTCTTCTTTTTGCTCCCTACGAAAATACCCTCGGTGACGAGTAAGTGATTCGAAATTTTTCAAAGCCTATTTTTTCATATACAATTCGTAATAAATGTATCATTTTAGGAGTTAAAGAAGGCAATCTAGTATGGTAAAAACGATCTGTCTGACGACTATATTTTCTAAATTAATGGATCCATGAAAACTGGGATCAATCTAGTTCAATGAAAACGAAAATCATATGGTTGAATATTTTTTGTGGAAATCTTTCTTCGAGGATGATTGGATGCCATAGGGAAAAAATTCATTTTTTCATATAAGATTGTAGATAACACCATATCTATGATAAGCATCTCGAGAATGATAGAATAAATATTTAAAAAATGTCACGATGAACAAGATGAGCCACGAGAATGAACAATTAATTGAAAATCAAGAATCTTTCCTTATAATAATGTAAAAAATGGTCAAATTTTTTCAATTTTCAATCAATTTTCCTGTTTTCATGGCTTATTGGGCTCCTCATTACATTCTGCAAACACTCATTGAATCAGGGTTGAGATTTTTATCTGGGATACGTTGTTATTCACAAATTCTGTACAAAAAATCAACTTTTTTCCTCATTCTACCTTCTAATAATGCTTAGTTGGAAAATTAATCAATATATTCTCTCCATGCATTTATTTCATACCGAATTCTGGATTTCTACCTGATTTCCTGAGATTAATCATTTTCTGAACTTCTGGTTCGGTGTGATGCTTATCTTTTAGATGCCGAATTATTTGACTTTTCCAATCTTTGCAGGAAAGGCAAAAATCTCTTCTCTCCATGTTTTGAGGTATGGTTTTGAGATTCTCTTTGGCAATAGCTCATTAGCGTAGGTATTTCTACTGAAACTGAGGAATTTGCTGCTCCAGAATCATCAAACGTTGCACCAGCACTGTCTTCTGGTAGAGTTAAATTTTCAACAGAATCCAACTGACTGTGTTGACTTCGATTTATCATTTCTTGCACAATATCAAAATCCTTATCATTCAAATTCTCACTATTGCCTGTAACTTCTTCAGCTGTAGATATATTAGGGAGTCTCTCTGCAGATACTGACCATTCGTGCAAGAAATTTGGATTAAAATAGTCTCTAGATTATCAGAAGTATCCCAATCCTGTGTTTCACTGATATTTCTGAGTCTTTCAGGAGTCATGTGTATTTTTGAGACCTTCTCTCCTGATTCCTCAACATTATTCTCATCTTCACTACTTTCAACTGACTGATCATCAGTGAATTCTGATGTTTCCCCATCACTCGGTTCTCCATTTGTCATCTTCAATTTATCATCATCCAAATTGTCAAGAATTTCATCAAAAGAGTTTGGTGTTGGGATTTTGTAATGTATCTTTACAGATCAATTTTTACTAACATTGATAGTAGTACTTTTCGGTTCATCTCCAAAGCCTTTGGGTGTAGAAGTGAGTGGATTGTTCAAGTTTGAACATCGCCCTCTCCATCGTTTAAATCGGGAGTTAAATCGAGCACAAATGTCTCGAATGATGATATTTTCTGGGGAAAATTAGATGTATTTTCGGCTTCGTAATATTCACAAGATTCTCGAATCGGCGAAGTACATGCAATTTCTAACGAAGACGGCTTTTCAGCTAGTTTCGCTTGATTTTCATTCACTGAATCACCCGCTGCAGTACTTTTTTCTATTCCATTATTCTCATGAATCTCACATCCTGATTGATGTACCACTAATGATGGAGTCGTGCACGTCACATTCGTTCCAACGGCTTCTTCAAAACTTTCGCAAACAGAAGCATCAAATTCTTCTACTCTGTTTACAGATGAAACAGAGTCAGGAGCTGGCATGTGAGTACCATAGGTTCCATTTTGTTCATGATTCTCAGCAGCGATGGGAGCGTGATGTTCATATATTGGTGAGTCTATTGAATCTTTATCACTAGAATTGTCGAGTGTTTCTGAAATTATACATGCCTGTGAAATCGATGAAAATGTTTAAATATTTCCATCGAGCAGTAAATTATGATCTTTTTCCTCTGGATTTCGCTTTGAGTTCAGACAAATTCCTTCATCTGGGAAATTAGTTAACTTTCGTCCTACATGGCAATGCGAACTATGTCTTCCTATATTTTGACTGAAACCTGCAGAAAAATCGTCCTTATTTTCAATATGATTTCCATTTACATCCACAGTGGAAACTTGGAGATCAGCTTGTGATTCCCCTACTGTAATTAAACATGACACGTCAGAATTATGGTTATGGACTGAGTCAGACGATGAGATAAGAGTGGAAGTTTCAGTGGAGCCTATATTATGTGGCACTTCCAATGTATTTACTGTTTTTTCACATCGCAGGGGAGGCTGAGACAGTGGTGGGTATGTTACTGAGCAAGGAAGCATTTGATGACAATCTGATTCATTTCCATCTATTGACTCAACCCTTCTGATATTTTTCTCCATTATCTCTTCATTATCTGTCTGTAGAAGTAATGACAATATTAATTGATCATCATGTTTCATTGGAGATAACTCCTTGGATCCTTCAATTTCATTTATCAGCAATCCTGATGAATCTTCATCACAATCATTTTTTGAAGTTTCGTGGTTTTCAGGGACTCTGACAATAATAGACGTAGCTTCTGCAACATTTTCATCCACCTTTGAAGGTGAAGAATTGACTTTATCTAATGACTCCATTACATTTTTGTTTAAATTGCAGTGTAAACTATTCTCATCTTCGTACTGGTTTGGTGCTGTACAGAAATCATTATTTTGTTCGAGATGATTTTTGTTGCAATCTGTAAGAGTATTTTGTAATTGAGTGGGATTTTCTATCACTAAATTCACAGTAGGCGTTAAAGGATCATTATGAGTTGTCTCGTGCTTTTCTTCAGAGATGGGAGGGAGCTCACAATTTTGTTTAACCTCGACTTGAGAGTTACAGAAGAAACTTTCATGTATTTTATCATTGTGATCAGGTTCTGTAACCAAAAGTGCATGTTCATATGCTTTGGCGTGGTTATCAATAAATAATGTGAAAAGTTATCAGAATAACCTTAAAACTTTCTGAGAGGAGCTTAGAGAAGAAAAGCTAGTACTGTTTCTTTCTATGTTGCTAAAGTTAATCACCAATTGTATTAATACCTCTAAAAAGAAGAGGAGACTGATCTGCTCAATACTTTGATATTTCAATGCAACTTTATCTCTGATGAATGTAAAATAGGTCATACAATAATAGGAATGGTCATGATCATGATAATAGGGGTAGTAATGATTGTTTAGCAGTCTGAGAGTATAGACGTTCTCAAAAAATCTGATTCAAGTCAATCGAGATATTGAAAGCGTTGAATTGCATTGAGAACTTCAGATCCTTCGTTTTCTACATATCTACTATGAAATTTCAGTAATGTATGAAAAATAATGCAATTATCCAATGATATTCAGTTCTGAAACAATTAGAAGAGCTTTATAATAGACAAATTCCCTGAATTCAGGAGAAATACTAGTATTTTTGTGTTGAATATTCAGTAAAAATTCTCCTGAGCCTAATAAGTATAAATTAAACTCGTGGAGGTCACAAATCTGAATTTTTGAGAATATTCCCAACGTTTCCAAGTCAGGTAAAAACGATCACACTTTTAAAAAAATGATAAATCGGGATATGATTCAACTTATTACTCTAGACATGAGAAATTATCCATTATCAATAAAGGAATTGATTTGATGTATATTGTTATATGGATAATGTCACCAGAAAGACCAGCTCATTAGTCAACTGTCACAAAAGAATTCATTCGATAGACGACATGTCACCAGGAAGCTCAATTCGAGCGCATGAAGTATAACCTCGAATAAATCTGTCGAATTTGTCATTTCAGAGTTTTTGAGTGATTAGGAATTCAAAAAGCAATTCAACCAATTTCTAGAAATTTTGTGAATTTTATGAATAAATTTTGTATTTTTATGGAAGAATACGGGAAAACTCTCCTGTATCAAATCAACTCTGCTACAAATAGCCTCTTTTTTCGCTCCTCATCCCATCATTCTCCTGCATTTCAATAATTTTTTTATTAAATTTGAGAAACAAATTTAATAAATAAAAATGAAAAACTATTGTAGAAATGGGCATGTTGGAGAACACTATATATATGACAATGTCACCAAAAAGACCAACTCATGAGTCAACCGTTACAGAAGAATCCATTCAATAGATGACATTCCACCAGAAAGCGCAATTCGAGCATATGAAGTATAATCGCCGAAGAAACCTTGCAGAAATGTCGTCTTAGAGTTTACGAGTAATTTGAAATTCAAAAGCAACCACTTTCTGAAAATTTCGTTAATTTTATAAATAATTTTTTTATCCTCATAGAAGAAGATGGAAATATCCCACTGTATCAATTCAACTCTACTACGAATGACCGCTTTTCTCCCTTCTCATCCTATAATTCTTCTGAATTTCAGTAATTTCTATTACGAAATTTGTTTCTCGAATTCGACAAATAAATGAAAAATATTGTAGGCATCGGCATGTTGAAAAACACTATGAACATGACAGTGTCACCAGAAAGACCAGCTGATGAGTCAAATGTCGCAAAAGACCCCATTCAATAGACGACATGTCACCAGAAAGTGCAATTCGAGTATATATAGTATAATCGCAAGTTGATTGTCTCAGGGTTTTAGTGTAATTTGAAATTCAAAATCAACAAATTTCTTAGTTTGACCATTGGTTGTATCAATTCATTTAATGTTGTTATACTGTGAAATAATAACTCTCTTCAAATGAGGGGGGTTGATGAATGAGACAAAAAAATTATCAACATATTTCTGAGAATTGAGTGTGCAAGTTTTCTTCCCTGCAATTCCACAATCATGTGAGAATGGTTTAGAGTGAGCTTTCTCGGATTCAGACAGAATGGTAGCATTTTTATGTTGAAAACCTACTTGAAATTTCTTCGTCCTGGATGGGGGTAAGCTGAACTGGTGGTAGAGAAAATTTTAAATTTTCTGCCAGTTTTTCCAATGTCTCAAGATTGACTGAGAATAATAATAGATAGAATTAGATGATGGATCACTAACTACGTCAGCTAATTACAAATGTTATGAAAAAGTCTTCATTATTTACATAGAAAAGAGCTTGAAGTATGTTGTTATATAGATAGTGTAACCGAAATGACCAGTTGATGTAGTATTTATCGCAGAAGGAATCATTTTATGGAAGACATGTCACTAAACAGCGCAATTAATAGATAAAATTGGTCATGATCAAATTTATACTTACTGTCAGTCTTTAAAATTAAGGCACGGACAGATCTGTATTAATAAGTAATCGTACACCGATTCTTCTTAACATTCTCCAGAAGTTTCGTCTTCCGAACAATGAAATTTTTATCGTTAATCTGTAATAATGCAAACATTTTGGAAAAACTTCTGCATGCGAAATGCAATTTCAGCACTGATTTCCGAGTCAGAAGAATCCTCCGACGCTCCTCGGGTATCCTGGATAATCGTGCGAATCTGCGCGATAGATATTGATTTGTCGAAATTTAAGGGTCAATCAAAGAGCTTTCGATGTGGGCACCAGTGATTCACGCGGGTGTCACTGGCAGGACGCCGGATCACTCAGCCCCGAGCTATCGTCTAGAGAGCATAGTTGTCAAGTAGAATTGTATTGTGGGAATTGTCTCGAAGTTATTTATTATGTTGAAAAAACCAGAGTCGATACCCGAGAAGCCCGAAACACTCAATAAACTTAAATTAATTGTGATTTGCAAGTACCATTTGTTTTATTTCTGTCTCCTATAATTTTCCTCTTTCATTCTCTCTACGCTTGGATTCAGGTCTCCCAACAACTCACTCCCTGAGGTCGAAGATATGTTGTTGTTTATCGTTAAAGCAACTGGCGCCGAAGGGGTAATGTTAATAAACAAAATTGGTGCCGAGCAGTCTTTGTAAAATTGTTGAAAATCTCTTGAGCCCCGGCAGCTCTGACCCCAGCCGCGCCGGATAAAGGGCTCATTCTTTCGATTGTTTGAAATAGTCGACTAAGTTTAGAGTTGAATGAAAAAGCCTGTCTCAATTGGCACCCGACGTGGGTGCCCCACGTCGAGTTGGTATTTCTTTGGAGGAAATAAGAAAATTGTGAATTTTTTGAATGAATATTTGTAGAGAGTTTAATTTTGAAAATTGAAGAAATCATAGAATCTGAATTTAACAGTGAAAAGTGTAACGAGCCCCGTGATCTCGTAGTGTGCCATGAAGTCGTGAGGTAAGCACAGGTCCAGTTAAAAATTCAAAAATGAATTATTGTTTGTAACTTTTCTGCACCTTTTGTTACTAATATATGCGTAGGAAATGGTCAGTTATATACTTTGATTCTCTTTTCTATATGAGTCCATAACTTATGACATGGAAAAACCCAAAGGAGAACCAATTGAAGGGTTTTTCCTCAACATGAAAAAAAGGATGTTCCATTTTTTATACAAGCACGTCTAAGGACAATGGTGCTCTTGTTTTATTGCTCTTGTCCTGGGTGTCCACTTTTGAAGCATAATATATTTTTGAGAGTTGGTACTTGTAGAGTCTCCATAGAGTAAGGATCTGCCTCTTCGTATTAAAATAAATAAAGTCTTCTACTGAATTAAATGAACTGTTGTCTAAGTTATTGTAGACTCCCATATACCAATAAGTCCAATCGCGTGATTTTCCCCTTAGTAATATGTCCCATCTTCACCACGATTTCCCCGGAACAAGATCAGCTCGGCAACCAGAACCAAAGACGCAGTGGTCCGAGTAAAAACGACGCTCCCGATAGGGGATATTTCCGATTTAGTTTTGAGAATGTTAGAATGTAAGGAAAATAGTGGAATTAAGGCAAGGAGACATCGGCGGATGAGATCTGCGCCTCAATTTTAATGTATTGAGGCAAGTTAGTAAATAAGTTAGTTCGGAACCAAGTAGGGGCGGCAGTCGATGAAATTCGTGCGCCAAACAGTTCCGTTTTGTTGTTATAAACAAAGTAGTAATTGAGAAAGTGTGTTATAACAGCGAAATGTCTCGGAAAATGCGTTTCCGGAGCCGAATTCCCCGAAACACGTGAAACACCTGAATCCCAAGAGAAATCCCGAAATCCCACTAATAATTCCTATTCACCCTGTGAAACCCCCAATACAATGTTAAAACCCCGGCTATTCCGTTGAAAACCCAATTTATTTGGGGTTTTAACGAATCTATAAAAACCCCACTTTTTCGAAAACCCCATTATCTCGCTAAATCTCCGTTTATTTTATCGAAAACCCCATTATCTTGCTAAAACCCCGTTTACTTTATCGAAAACCCGATTATCTCGCTAAATCCCCGTTTACTTTATCGAAAATCCCATTATCTTGCTGAATCCCCGTTCATTTTATCGAAAACCCCATTATCTCGCTAAATCACCGCTTACTTCATCGAAAACCGCATAATCCCGCTCAATCCCCGTTTATTTTATCGAACACCTCATTTTCTCGCTAAATCTCCGTTTACTTTAACGAAAACCCCATTATCTCGCTGCAATCGCATTTATGTCATTAAGAATCCCATAATCTCGCAAGAACCCTGTTATCTCGCTACGTTCTCTCGTTTAAATCCCGTTATCGAGTGAGCCCACCCGTTTACTTCATTGAAAATCCCTGTAATCTTGCGAAAATTCCCGATTATTCTTCATTAATTCCCCCTAAGAAGCCCTTGACAAAATCCCTGAGTCATTTGAATTTCCCGGTGCCAAGTCCAGTTCAATAAAATCGAAGGACGAAGCACCATCTGTGAGGAGAAAGGGGAAAGGAGCGTGATCCTCATCGAACGTTCGGTCGATGACGTCACGTCTCCATGGCAACGAAAAATAGCTGTGGACAAGGCCACAGTAGTAGCCATGCCAGCGCCCAAGGAATGTGAAAAGGGAGTGAAGGATTGTGGAAAAAGGAAGAGGGACAGGAAGAAGAATATAAAAGTGAAGAGAGTGAAAAGAGTGAAGGAAATGGACGAGGTGAAGAGTGAAAGTGTTGGGAGGAAGTTGGAGGACGAGGAGAAGCAAAAGAAGAGAAAGGAGCGACGAGAGGACGAGGGAAAGGACAAGAAGAGGATCCTGACGCCCGAGAAAATGGTAAGTTATGTGCTTCAGTTTAATATTTCCCTGAAATATTATATATTTCCCTGAAAAAAACCCTGTGACTATTTAATAATAAACCCCCACGACGTTCCCCCAAACCCCCCGAATCGAAATTTTTATGTTATGTGCCCCGATAACCCGCGAAATACCCTGATGCTCCCCGATTGAAATCTCGATAATTTTTATCAAGCACGTGGCGACAAAAATCACGCCATCGTACGGCGTATACGAAACGCTTGCTAGCCCATGTTGCCCGTCATTAAATTGCAAAAGACGCAAAATATATGCGGCCTCGGATGAATTTACCGTGGAACATATGAGGTTGTGCATTCTGGGTGTTGTACTTATGAACCCCCCCCCCCCCCCCCCCCCCGTCCGCAACGAATTCCTCGTACGAATGTAAGATCTCTGTACCGTTTTTCCCGGAACACCCCGCTCAATTTTGCCCTGATACGCTTTTCGATACTTTTAGGAAACTTATGGTATTTGGTTAATTGTTGCGCGGATGTTTGTACACGATTTATTTGCAAATATAGACATCGCCCTTTTAGGGGTTAATTTAAATCTTCGCGTTACGCATTTTTCTCATTTATTTTCCCCTTTCTCATGTGATACGTTAATTTCGCATTACAGGTACCGAGGGATGGCAGATTCTCTCTTGTTCGTTCCATCCGCTTTGGTTTTTTTTTGTCGATTCGCTTTGTTGATGAGAGAAGTAAGTCCGCGAGGTGAGCCGAAAATCCTCCCTCTGAGCTAGCGTTAGTCGGGAGGGAAGTAATATCCCTCTCCCTTTTCGCTGTTATCTCCCAGTTTCCTGTGGAACGTCCTTGCTGGCTGGAATTGGGCCGTTAGAAGGGGAGAGGGAGACCCCAGTTAAACAGCTAAGGTTGTTGAGTTTCGGAGAATAGCGACTGGCACACCGGATTGTTTTTTTGAGAGAGAGGTGGGTGAGGCAGTTAAGTTAAGATAGAGTTTACGAGGGAGAGATGTGAAAAGGGGATGGCCAGGTGGCATTTCACCTTCCCAGGGAAAAGACACGTTACGAAAGTCACGCATTGAAATTGTAAGCATGTTTCAATGAGTCAAGAAGAGAGAGAGAGAGTGACGCGTGAAATTGGTGACCACACGTACACAAAATCGAGTGTTCACATTTTGTCACAAAGAGCCAAGGGACGGTCACTGCGTTTATGCTTTATCTTTCTTTCTCTTTCATTCTTCTCCTTCCCTTTGTCTGTGATTTCAGTAGAATTAAGAGATATTTATTTGTGGGAAACTTTGTGTGAATTATTGACTAATTCGACAAGTTAATGGAAAGTGAGTTATTCTCGAGGAAAATTGATGAAATTAATGAGAATTAAAATTTGAGGAAATATTTTGCGAGCGTGTGATTTTGTCCGTCTGTTGTTACTACACGTATTGTAATTCATTGAAATAGTTTTTGAATTTTGAGATTGTCCGTCTGTTGTCAGTCTTCACGTCGTGAATAATTTATTTATTTTGTAATGTTCAGAAATTTTACAAAATTCCTACAGCATTGGCAAATCCCCTTGTTAATAAAATTGTAAGTCGGCCATCCGAATCATCGAATAACTCGGCATGGCAAAACCCCACCATGACATAGAGCTTACGCTATGAAAGAACCGTGAAGTCGCGGAAAGAAATTGGTAATCGCCTGAGGAATGACCTGCTGTCATTGCACTTCTTGGGTGGCGTGATCTTCCCTACCACCAAAAAACCGAGTTTTCCTCACAAAGAAAAACCACAATAAAACCAGAATCAATTGAAGTGGAAAAGGGAGAGGTCGGGCCAATTTCTTTTCTTCGCGCCTTCGCGATTCCGTTAAATTGTTAATATTCAAGATCACTACTAGACCCATTCCAGCTAGTCACGTGAAGGGACACTGAAACACCGGGATTGAATTTCGAATAATATTAAGAATTTGATGATGCTGATCAGACGTCATTGTAAAAAAATTAGCAATAACGGAATTTGCATTTTGGAAAGGATACACACGTGAAGAGGGATAATTAGGGCACCTTCCGAATATAAATATAAGTGGAAATGAAATCTATGAACAGAGAACAATAGTTAGTACAAAAAGGACACAGAATATGTTGAGAAAAATTTAAAAATCGTGACGAAAATTTGATAAATAAAACAAACAAGATAGATAAAAGTTCGAAAAAAAACCTGAAGACATTTAGTTAAGTGAAACTTATAATAAGAAGTACTATAACGAAAGAAGAATTGTAAACATTAAATAGAAAATTGGAAGTGAAGTGAGAGAATCTGACAAGGAGGTGTATCGCAAGGTAGTAATTCAAATAAAGGATGAGACTACTGTAAAGAGTGAGTTAACCAAAAATTTATTCATCCGATTCACGAACCCTATTCCAAGGTCCAAATTTATAAATATTAAAACCTCGAAATCTTTTCTATCGAAACGTGACTAAGAATTAGGAACACAGGAATATCAAACTAGCGTCGTCCTGAATAATGATAAAAAGATAATTTCAGCCTGTTGTTCAGAACCATTACCCGACGCATAGACAAAATTCTGGAGATAACTGCCTAAAATTTTTGGCGTAGTCGGTAGGACCCGCCTAGATTTCCTTTATTCTCGTGGTAATCATCAAAATCTATTCGGCTTTTGTGAAATTATATTTTTTGTGTGTCAAAATTTTGCCAAAAATTTTCCGTAACAATATTTCGGACAAAAAAATTTCAGATACTTTCATCTTAAATTCTTTTCGTTGTAAATTCATTTGTTTTCATTCAACATGGCAAACAACAGATCTTTCGTGCAAGTGTTATTCAACGGTGACGCGACGACAGGGAATTTTGATGCTGATGGTGAGCGCCCCGCACCACCCCCAATATCAAGTCACGAGGACTATGTTAAAGCGTGGGACATAGCGAACAGCATCCCAGTCTTCTCGGGTACTGATCAACACTCGTCATCGGATCGTATATGGTACCACACCGTGGAATTTTGAATATGAACCGTTATCAACCCCAGAAGCGATCTTCAGCATTGACGCCCATTCCATCTCGGAATTATGGTACCGGGGGCGAGCTATCAGCGTACGGTCAGCTGATGAGTTCACATCAACAAGCAATAAATGCTTTACTGCAATGCTATGTATCAGGTCGGGGGGGGGGGGGGGGGCATACGCCACAACAACTAGGTGTACCGCAAACAAGATTAGCAGCTCGTCCAACAATGCCACTCCCACTACTCCCAATAACACCACAAAACTATGAAGCTATAGCCTTTGGAACCGGTTATGATCCGGAATTAGCGGCGACTCTCTTCTATCAGCATAATAAACTGCAACATTCCTCTAGAATGGAGCAGTTTTCCGATACTGGATGCACTGCAGCCACAGGCGTTGGGTAACATCTATGCTACCCGGCATACACAATCAGCGGAGCCAAGTGCCCCTGTTTCTGAGAGGAATAAAGACATCGGGGAACTGACTCGTGTCCTGAAGGATTTAACCATGGAAATTGGGGATCAACGCAGACAAATGAGTCGGTATTTTGAAGGAAAACCTCGATCGAGAGGAAATCCCCGAGGACGAGGTCATTCAAGATCCACGGGTGGGAGAGAGACGCCAGCAGAACCGAAAAAGGAAGCTGGAGTGTTATCCGGGGAGCATTTAAACAAGTACATAGCTCGGCAGAGTGGTGCGATGCCGAGCTCAGTCAACCAAGAGTGCCACTCGATGACCAGTACGCACCAACAATAAAAGTCAATGTCATGTGCAGATCCGGTGGGTGTGGCCCAGAGATTCCCCTGAGAGGGCCGAGTTTAATATCCAATGGCATTCATGCATTGATTGATACAGGAGCTTCCATCAACCTCATGTCCATTCACTCCCTGAAGAAGGATGTACTGATTGACACGACCAACATAGTTAGTCTAGTTGGCTTGTCCAATAATGCCATGAATTCTTTAGGCACGGTAAACATACAAGTTCATCCCCAGATAGGAGTGAAGTTCCATGTGATTCCTCATAATCCAGCTTGAATTGGACCTATTATAGGGGATCCGATGTTGAAGCAACTACAAGCACACATCCTGTTCCTCACTAATAATATAACCTTCAACATAGCTCCACTGAACCCGATACATTTCTGTATATCCGCACCTGGATCGCAGCACACTTGCAAGGTATCATTGAGCGGGGGTGGTCCTCGCATTAACTTGAAGCTGCCTCATCTCCTCGGAAAGCGGCACTGATTTCTAATTGATACCGGAGTCGATATAAACCTGATTGGAGTAGGGTGCTGAATCCTCAGGTGAAGATGGAACCACCAAGAGTGAAGTATTTAGTCGGCATCACCGAAAATGCTCTCCCCACTATCGGTCTAACCTATCTCAAGGTCCTCGGGTCTCGAGTTCCGTTCCATGTGGTGGACTTTAAACTACCACTTGAAGGCAGCAGACTACTAGGGCTGGAGTTCCTAGTCCGAGAAAAGGCTGAAATCAGATACCTGCAGCAGAACATATCGACCGTTAAACGCCCTTGCTCGCCAGTTTATTGGTACCGAGCTCACATGCCTACGGACTTAATCATCATTCCTCCACGTACCAGAACAGCGATTGCTGTTGCAGCAAAAACGTCAAGTGAAGGATTGAATCAGGGGTACCTCCCCAAAATAAAAACATGGGAGGATGTTTACATAGGAGAATGTGCTGTCTCCGTGAAAGATGGTTCCGCATGTGTCTTTGCCATCAATACTTTGAGTGAGCCCATCGAGCTCAGATTACTACCTCAGGAAATCTTTGAATTTTATACGCAGAATTCAGAGGAAGAGCTAAGACAGGACCTGAGGTCTCGCTGCATGGCGATTCCGGAGGAAGACAGAACGGAATTAGAGTCGAGACAACAACGAATTCTGGAGGCTCTCCCGGAGCAAGAATTAAAATCTTTCGAGAGGAAGAAGGTGATTGAACTGGCAGGCGATTATGATGATGTTTTCCATTTTCCGGGTGATAAATTAGGTGCAGCCCGGAATTTCAAGTGTAAGATTAGAACCACTGATGAGAGGCTGATCCATAAGAAGCAGTAGAGGTATCCACCACAACACCAAGTGGAAATTAACAAACAAATTGGGAGCATGCAGGATCAAGGGATTATGCACGATTCAGAATCCCCATATAATTCCCCGCTGTGGATTGTACCAGAGAAAGCTGATTCTCACGGTAGGAATCGCTGTGGATTGGTAGTAGACTTCAGGAAATTAAATCAGAAAACTGTTGGAGATTTCTACCCCCTGCTGGACATCACCCAGATCTCGTCGCAACTTGGCGGAGCCAAATACTTCAGCGTCTTTGATTCAACCAGCGGATTCCATCAAGTGGGGATGGATCCTCGAGACAGCGAAGAGACCACCTTTACTGGACCGAATGGGCGCTATGAGTATATGAGAATGCCCTTCAGTCTCCAGAATTCACCACCAATATTTCAGCGGATAATGGACCATGTCTTGAAAGGCCTGAAGAGCACCGAGTTATATGTATTGTAACGTGATATTTCAATTACGTTACCGGTTTTTCATCTGGTTCGCGATTATTGGAAGGAATTCAGAGTGTCCAGGACGGGAAAGAAATTTTACGGTTCTGGGAGAGATTTTTATTGATAGAATAGTATTATATATATTTTTTTTGTTGTTGTTTGTGTCTCTTCTGATGATTTAATTTTTTTATTATTTTCAAATTGTACCGCTCACTGGGGAAGGGACCTGAACTTTTCATAGAGGGCGTCACCAGGTGGACAGCGAGGAACTGTGCATCGGAATTATACCGTTACGTTTGTTATTAATATTAAACAGAAGACGAGGGAACGAGTTGGAATAAGTACGCAATCGCCAACATCCTTTTATGCTGTGATCATTTAAGGATTGTCAAGTATGACGGATGGACAGCTAGGGGATTCAAATGGAACATTTGAATGTTGGGAAGGCCACCTGGTGGACGGAGAGAGTACTACCAAGGAGGGTGAGCCAATCACCGACTGCCACGTTGGAGCAGCGTGCCGGCCGGCTTCGTCAACGAGATGAGCCACCATTTTTTTAGCTCATTCCCGTTTTGGACACCTGTTGCGTCGTATCGTGGATACGTGAAAATTTACATTATATCGTCTAGTGACGGAAAAATTGTGGAAAATCAGTAGAACTGATTTATTTAAAGTCTTGTGGGTCTATTGGATATCTTAGGAAGTAGAGATTCCGAACTGGTGAGCGATTTATTGCATTAATAGGATTTTGTGTCAGCCACAGAGTTGATTAAATTATTTATTTTATTTTTCTTTCGTCTCGACGAAGGTTATATTTAGATTTAAATCAGTGAGACCTTTTCGAAATTTGTCAGAAATCAGAATTTTAATGTGTAAGAATCTCTCTGACCGCGTCCTGTGTTATAACAATTATTTTAGTTAAGAACATAACTGTCAGAAAGTTGGGGTTAGTCTCGGAAGACTCCCTGCATCATTTGTAGCGTCAGTTGATTTATTACTGTTATTTATTTTCATTGCGAATTTATTTTATTGAAATGTGGATATTAATTTTATGAAGTTGAGAATTTCATTCATTAATAGCCTCGGGTCAACGAGTGAGAATTACTAGATGTAACTCGCGACGTGGCAGCACGTCAAGTTGTCGCACTCTCAACGAGAGTAATTAAATTTTATCGTTATTCACGTTATTATTCGTTATTATCGATAATCCGAATAAATTATCAGGCCGAGTAAAAATCAAATTTTATTTCTATTGACTCATTATATTAATTTTTTTTTTTTCAATTTCTTTCATTCATTTATTTTTTTTGTCAGATGAATCTCTTAAACTCATTCATTTCATTTTCTATTGTGATTGATTTTCATGAATGAATTAAATTAACAGAATTCTTTCCGCTTAAAAGCAGTTGAAAGGAAACGATATTTTTGGATAATTGGGAATTATCCTGGCGCCCGTATTTAATTTTGGATTGTTCTTAGTCTGGATTTTTCGGTGTGCGTTGATTTCTCAGTTTACCGATAGGCCGGAAACAACGTCACAGCTTCTGGCGCCCGACGTGGGGCCATTGAATAATTAACGGAAACGATTGAGTTATAGATTCATTAGAATATGAATAATGCATTAGGGATTGAAATTTTTCTGACAGTTAATTTTTCTTTGTTAGTGTCACGTGCTGATTGGTAGTGACATAACAACGTTTGGTATTGAGTTCTTTTTGTTTGGTATTCGATCATCAGTATGTAAAACGTTTGGTGGTTGATTGTTAGCAAGAGGAATTTTGCAATAAATTTTTTTTTTGTGTTTTGAGTAAAGATATCGTATTGCACATGGTTTTGATGATCGAGTATCGGATGCGATAAGTCAGCGAGAGATTTTTTTTCTTTTATTGTTTCAATTGTGTATGTTTGGTATCGTAGAGTGATTGATTCCATCATTGATTTTTTTTATTGTTATTGAGAACTATTGAGAATTTTTTTTTTAACTTGTTTGACATAACAATTCAAGATGTCAATTTCGACGGTCATTCCGAGTGATCAACTGGAGATAGACGCGTGGATAAACGATTTACCGTTACCACAGGTCCGCGGTATTTTACGTCGCATGGATGCCGATGATCAGGGAACGTTAGATGTTTTGCGGGATCGATTGTATCGCGCTACGCGTAGGAAAAGATTCTCAAATACGACTTGGGAGGAGTCAGATCAATCCGTACAGTGATCGTTGAACTTACCACATGAGGTCCACAATTTTTCAGTGCCGGTAAGCACTTGCGTGACAATTTCGGCAACACAGTCCTTTGTGACACCAGCGAATGTAGTCACGTCACAACAGTACCGGAGAGAGCAGACGAGAAGGGACATGGTACGTCCTCATTTAACGCGTTCAGACAATTTATTGTTAGGTCCGTTGACTTATGGTCACTTTCGTTATGACTTGGGTGCCGGAGTGAGTTCACCCGTTGGGAACAGTCATCGCGAGACGAATTCGTTGGCGATTAATGTCGATCGACCGAGAGTGATTCCAGATGATCTGGACCTGACCTTGTCATATAGATGACAGTACGTTAACGGTCAGTTACAATTAGTACCGATGGCGGAAGCAGCCAGTGAAAGTCGTCGTCGGGTACATTTTGATGATCGTAGAATTGACCGAATTCAAGATGAGAATGCTTGATTAAATTTGGGAGCATTCGATCGCTTTAAATCCTGGAATATTCGTTTCTCTGGAGCACATAACGAGAATGTAGAGTCATTTTTGAGAAGAATAAACGTTTGTCGAGAAGCGTGTAATATGCGTGACGACGAGTTATTCAGGGTTTTGCCAGTATTGTTGACAGGAATTGCGTACAATTGGTGGGAAGAACGAAGAGAAATTTTTCGTGATTTTGCCAATTTTAGAACCGCGTTTATCAGAAGATTTTCGAATGTCGAGGTGGACAAGTGTCACACTGTTCACGATATCTTTCTTCGAACACAAGGCAAGCTCGAAAAGGGAGCGGATTTTATTGATAACCTTCGGTTAATGTGGCGTTATTCTGAAGATAATCATTTCTCTATCGAGGCGCGGTTAAATTTAGCGTTTATGAATCTGCGTCGAGAGTATCACACAATGATAGCACGTCGTGATTCCAATAATTTTGATGAATTGGAAGAATTGGTACAAGGCTATGACAATCGGAGATGTCTACCTCAATTATTGAAACCACCTGCAGCTATGGATTCTCTTTATCCGACATGCGCTTATAATGTCGAGAGATATAAGAAAAAGGAGGTTAAGGTTTCGAGGAATAATAATGTCACGGAAACGTGTGCCGTGGAGGTTCCGTTTCAGTCCGGGAATTCAAAGAAGAAATGGTCCGAGAAACCTGGGAATGGACAGGGTAAGACAAATGGTTCTGTTCCAGGGTCAACTGATGTTTCGGTTGTGTCGGGACAAGTTGATAGTGGGAAGTCGAGTTCCGGATCCAAGGGTGTCTGTTATGGTTGTTCGAAGCCAGGTCACCGACGAAGTGAATGTCCGGATGGCGGTATCGTTTGCTTTTGTTGTGGTGCGAAGGGAGTCCGACGTCCTGATTGTGCGAATTGCAAAAAGAATGTCGAGAAGATGAGTCAGGGAAACTCCCTACCGAGACAGTGAAGGACCCGTCGCTGTCCCGTTTAGTTAGGGTCGATGAAGTTTCTGTTCAGCAGTCATCGACGAATGAAGAGTTCAAGATATCTGAAGGTCATGAGGAAGTTACGAATGTCGCACAAATTCCGTCGAATTCGGGTAATCAAAATGTTAAATCTGAGTCTGATCAACTCCGAGTAGATATTGAGGTTTCCATGTTGCGTTCGAAAATCAATTCTCGTATTTATTTGCCGATTTTGATCGGATCGGTAAGCTTGCACGTTTTGTTTGATCCTGGTGCAAATCAATCTTGTGTTCATAGCGTTCCGAGAGATTGGATTGTTAAATGGAATTTGAAGGTGAATTGGACTAATGTTCCAGCGGTTTCGTTGGCTAATGGATGTCGAGAGACTGTGCATGGGAAGGTCGTGATTTCAGTTAATGTTAAAGGCATCGTGCGAGACATAGAGTTTCTCGTCATGCCTGGACTTAGACATAGCGTTCTGCTCGGTATAGATGTATTTCGAGAGTTTGAATTGGGATTTGAGAGTCATACTAACGAATGGTCGTTACATGACCAGATGATCCGATATCCGATTGAGTCACGTGATTGTTGTGCACCTGTTGAGATTTCGGGTCTGCAGGAGACTTCGGATGATGAACGAGTTCAGATTGAGGAGATGGTTGAACGATTAAGGTTTCGTCAGCCTGGGAAAAGGCAGTTCACTCCTCTAGCTGTTCATCGCATTGTTATTCCTCCAGAAACTCCGGCGATTAGAATTCCGGCTTATGCCGTTTCGCCTCCTGTTTTGTCGGAAATGCAGAAACAATGTGATGAGTTACTTGCTGCTGGTATTATTGAGAATTCGAATAGTCCGTGGCGTAACCCAGTTGTTATGGTTGAACAAAAGGATAAATATCGCATGTGTATTGACTTTCGCAAGTTGAATAAGATTACAATTAAGGATGCATACTTAATAGCGAATCTTACTGGTATTTTGGACAAGTTACGTTCCGCTAAAGTCATTACTACATTGGATTTGAAGAAGGCTTATCATCAAGTAGCGATGGATCTTGTTTGTCGAGAGATGACTGCATTTTACGTTCCGAATCGTGGGTTGTTCCAATTTGTCGGTATGCCGTTCGGTTTGACGAACGCTCCAGCTACGTCCCAGAGGTTAATCGATCAGATTATAACGCCTGATCTGGAGCCGTATGCTTTCGCATACCTTGATGACATTATAATCGTTACAGAGACGCAGGAGCGCCATATGGAAATTTTAGAAGAGGTGTTGATACGTCTGCAGGAAGCTAAGTTGGAGATTAATCCGGATAAGTGTGTTTTCTGTAGTTCGTCCGTAAAATTTCTAGGGTTTATCGTCGATGCAGATGGTCTGCATGTCGATTCAGATAAGGTGGCTCCAGTCGTAGAATATCCTGCTTCTAGGAATCTACGTCAGTTGAGGCGTTTCTTGGGTATAGTGGCTTGGTATCGCAGGTTTATTGATAAGTTTTCGACCATCGCTGAGCCTCTGACTATGTTGATGAGGAAGAAGGTTGAGTGGCGATGAGAAGCAGAGCAGCAGAGTGCTTTTGATCAGTTGAAAACTGAATTATCAACTGCTCCGGTGTTGACGTGTCCGGATTTCAATGCATCATTTGAGTTGCACACTGATGCTAGTGCTTATGGTCTTGGTGCCGTTCTTATGCAAAAGATAGATGGCGTAGATTATGTCGTGGGTTTTGCTAGTAGAACTATGAACAGTGCTGAGAGAAATTATACTGTGTCCGAGAAGGAATGTCTAGCTGTCGTTTGGGCAGTAGAGCATTTCCGCCGTTATATCGAAGGCTTTCATTTTACCGCTGTAACTGATCACAGTAGCCTTCGATGGTTACATAATTTGAAGGATCCTAAGGGACGGTTGAGTCGTTGGGCCTTGGATCTTCAGAATTATGATTATGATGTCGTTCATCGTCAAGGTATTGAACATCGAGTGCCGGATGCTCTTTCGCGTATGTTCGAAGACGATTGTCCCGAAAGTGAGGTGTTGGAATTGTTTGTTCCGGACGCTGAACACGTACAGGAAGATAGATCATCCAAGGACGTCAGCGAGAATTGGTTTAATCGTCGGAAGAAGGCGTTTGAGGAGAGTCCTTATAAATGGAAGGATTGGAAGGTCGAGGATGATCAGTTGTATCGTTTTAAGCCTGATTCAATGGTTTCGGGAGGTGCTGAAGATCTTGATACATGGAAGCTGGTACCGCCTCCTAAGGCTCGGATGGCAATTATTTCTGAAAATCATATTCCTCCTGTCGCAGGTCATTTGTGTATCGAAAAGACGCGTGCTCGAGTGGCTTTATCGTTTTATTGGCCTGGTATGTCGAAGGATGTTGAAGAGTTTGTTCGTGAATGTGAAATATGTCAAACTTGTAAAGTTTCACAAAATAAACCTTCTGGGTTAATGGGACAACGTATCGTACAGATTCCGTGGGTTGTTGTTGCTATGGATATCATGGGTCCATTTCCACCGTCGGTCAAGAGTTATCGTTATTTGTTGGTTTGTCAGGATATCTTTTCGAAAATGATAGAGGTTGCTCCTTTGAAGAAGGCAGATGGTTCGAGCATATTGAAGTGTTTCGAGGATCTGGGCCTTCATCGCTACGGAACGCCTTCGGTGTTGCTGACAGATAACGGTACCGAGTTCGCTAATGGAAAGACACAAGAACCCGCGAGTCACTTTAAGATCAAACATATTACGTCGCCGATTTACCATGTACAGGCAAATCCCGTCGAGCGCGTGAATCGGATCTTAAAGAGTATGATCATCTGTTATATCGGACAGGATCATAAGGAATGGGATGTCCATTTATCTGAATTTCGTTTCGCCAACAACTCGGCTTATCATACATGTTCGTTGAACATGTCACCAGCGTTCCTGAACTATGGACGTCAACCGCGAGCGTCATTATTTCATAAAGCTCTTGCGGATCAGGAGATTACCGTTCCTGATATGAATATTAAGACGTGGTTGAAGCGAATGGAACGAATGGCGGAGCTGTATGATTTGGTCATTGAGAATTTAAACAAGGCGTTCGGGACACAATCGAGATATTATAATACTCATCATCGCGAAGTTCATTTTAACATTGGTGATCGAGTTCGACGGAAAATTCGTCAGCTGTCCAATGCCGCGAACGGACAAGCAGCGAAACTATTCAGAAAGTATTCGTCTGAAGTCCGTCTGAATGACCAAGGTGTCGTCGTTGGACGTCATCACGTGAAGGATCTCATTAAAGTAAGGTCGGAAGAAACTGAAAAACCAGTTTCAGATGATGAGGATTAGGAATTTTTGAGTGTTCAGAATTGTATCTAGTAGTATTATCTAGTTATTCTAGTCTTATGATTTTGCTCGGGAAGAGTTAACGGGATCGTGTTGTTTATTTTTTTTTCAGAGCGAAGGAATTATGGCAGAGTCGAGTTTGTATTGGTCGCTGACCGAAGAACAGCAGATACGTCTGTTAAATTGTTATCTCGTCTTGGCGACGATTAAACAGGCGAAACGTGAATTGATCGCCAGCCTGCAAGCAGAGATCGTAGAGATTCTCTTCAAGCGATACGGGAGCCAGTGGCGTGGCCTGACAGTGGCAGCTGCGTCCGATAACGTACCGCTCGGGGCAGAAGCAAATGAGCGAGCAAGAGAAATTCGTTATCAGAGACGAGTTAAGAGGATTGCAGAGGGGTTGGACGAGGTTTGCGTGTACCCGGTGATCGAATTACCGTTGGTCATGTGTTACAGTTGCGGTTACACGTGGGGGCCGAAGTTTCGAGTGCTCAAAGATCAAACGTATCAGACCAGTAGAGCCGGGTTCGCTAGGAATTACATGATTCAGACGAACATCTCCTCGAAGAAGAAAAAAATATTATCAGTTTCGTGTGATGTCCAAGTTCAGACCGAGTCAGTTCTGTCCTCCCGTGACGTGGGCACCCAGACGACTTTTGAGTCTATCTACTTGCCCTATCTATTCATCTCACGTGACGCCGCACGAGCCAACGCTGATCGTTTCGTGGCGTTATTGGAAGCTCAACTTGGGGTCGCCCGTTGGAAATCGGTGGGTGTTTTAACTGTCAGGATCCCTCTCATCTATTGAAATCGTGCCCATTGCAGCGGGGTACGTTGTGTGGTAGATCTGGCATAGCGGGGATCTATTACGATCTGTGTCCGTTCTGTCAATGGAAGAGGTATGGTCTGGAGCCTCCAAAATGGTTCTCAGACTGGCAAGAGAAGCTGGAGCGACGCTATTAGCTTTCGTATAGATTGTTCCGATGGCTACCGATGTTCCGATGGACCGTGAAGTTTCATTTATTTTTTTTATTATTATTATTCTATTGGAGGATCGTCGAATGGAGCATTGTATTTTTTTTTTTTTTTCTGAAGAGTAAAGATAAGAGGTGAAATAAAGACTGAATGATAGAATCAAGTGTACATTTGATTCATTCTTCATTTTATTCTGATCACGATGGATCGGGCTGATGAAGGGTTGATCTCACTGATCATATGTTCTGATTGTTTGATGTTTCTGAGCTGACATGAAGGTTCAATGATCGCTTCCAGTCTGGGAAGGGTAAGTTGTAACGTGATATTTCAATTACGTTACCGGTTTTCCGTCTGGTTCGCGCTTATTGGAAGGAATTCAGAGTGTCCAGGACGGGAATCAAATTTTCCGGTTCTGGGAGAGATTTTTATTGATAGAATAGTATTATATATATATATTTTTTTGTTTTTTGTGTCTCTTCTGCTGATTTAATTCTTTTATTATTTTCAAATTGTACCACTCACTGGGGAAGGGAACTGACCTTTTCATAGAGGGCGTCACCGGATGGACAGAGAGGAACTGTGCATCGGAATTATACCGTTAAGTTTATTATTAATATTAAACAGAAGACGAGGGAACGAGTTGGAATAAATACGCAATCGCCAACATCCTTTTATGCTGTGATTTTTCAAACATTGACAAGTATGACGGATGGACAGCTAGAGGATTCAAATGGAACATTTGAATGTTGGGAAGGCCACCTGTTGGACGGAAAGAGTGCTACCAGGGAGGGTGAGCCAATTACCGACTGCCACGTTGGAGTAGCGTGCCGGCCGGCTTCGTCAACGAGATGAGCTATTATTTTTTTAGCTCATTCTCGTTTTGGACACCTGTCGCGTCCCATCGTGGATACGTGAAAATTTACATTATATCGTCTAGTGACGAAAGAATTGTGGAAAATCAGTAGAACTGATTTATTTAAAGACTTGTGGGCGTATTGGATATTTTGGGAAGTGAAGATTCCGAGCTGGTGAGTTTTTTCTGAATTAGTCAGAAATCAGAATTTTAATGAGTAAGAATCTCTCTCGGACCGCGTCCTGTGTTATAACAATTGTTTTAGTTAAGAACATAACTGTCAGAAAGTTGGGGTTAGTCTCGGAAGATTCCCTGCATCATTCAGAGCGTCAGTTAATTTATTACTGTTATTTATTTTCATTGTGAATTCATTTTATTGAAATGTGGATATTAATTGTATAAGATTGGGAATTTCATTCATCAATAGCGTCGGGTCGACGAGTGAGAATTACTAGATGTAACTTGCGACCTAGGGGAATTCTGTATAGGGGAAATAACGTAGGTGGCAGCACGTCAAGTTCTCGCTCAATGAGAGTAATTAAATTTTATCGTTATTCACGTTATTATTCGTTATTATCGATAATCCGAATAAATCATCAGGCCGAGTAAAAATTAAATTTTATTTCTATTGACTAATTATATCAATTTTTTTTTTTTAAGTTCTTTCATTCATTTATTATTTTTGTCAGATGAATCTCTTAAACTCATTCATTTCATTTTCTTTTGTAATTGATTTTCATGAATTAATTAAATTAACAGAATTCCTTCCGCTTAATTGAGATTGTTTTTTTTTGTTTAGTGACCTTGAAAATTTGGAGTTAGCCGGAGCAGTTGAAAGGAAACGATATTTTTGGATAATTGCGAATTATCCTGGCGCCCATATTTAATTTTGAATTGTTCTTAGTCTGCATTCTCCGGTGTGCGTTGATTTCTCGGTTTACCGTTAGGCCGGGAATAACGTCACAGTATATCTCGATGATATCATGGTGTATTCCAAAACCTTCACGGAGCACAATGAACGACTCAGGCATTTCTTTCATAGCTTAAGATAGAATAGTCTGACGTTGCAGCCAGATAAGTGCAAATTTTTCATGAAGGAGGTATCGTATCTGGTTCACATCATCAATGAGAGAGGAATCAGTCCAGATCCCGGAAAAATTAAGGCCTTGCAGGAGATGACTCCTCCAAAGAGCCAGCATGGAGTACGATTTTTCCTCGCCTTCAGTAATTACTATCGTCGGTTCATCAAGGATTACGCCGGAAAATTGAAACCTCTGGTGGACCTGCTGAAAAAGGACATAAAGTTCGTCCGGACAGAAGAACACCAGCGAGTATTTTTAGAGTTGAAAGCCGCCATCACCAAGGAATCTCTATTGTACCATCCGGATACCCGGGAACCGTTCCTCGTTCATATCTCTTCTTCGAACGCAGGAATCGGTGCCATCTTGAGCCAGAAAGATTAACAGGGGGATGAAGACCCTATCATCTACGCGTCAAGGGCATTAAGGGATGCTGAGACTCGGTACACCTCAATGGAAGTGGATTGCCTCGCTGGGGCTTATACCCTAGCGCAGTTCGAGCTATATATTTACGGCGTACCCTTTACTGTCACCACCAATAGCCCGGCATTGAATTGGTTGAGGGAATCAACCAGCCCAACAACAAGACAGGTCAAGTGGAAAAAGTTCTTGAACGATTTTCACTTTCAATGTGGAGATCCGAAAAAACAAACGGGATCAAATGGTGGAAGTTTTTGCAGAGAATCCCCTACAGGATCAAACACCCGCACCAATCCTGATCGTGAAATGTTCACCTATTCAACAAGGTCTGAAATCATGCTTGAAGAAAGAGCAAGGAGTCACCGATCCTAACCGCAGGGTAAGGATTAGAAGTGAGCGTACAATGAAGCTTCCTTCACCTCTGAGGAGAGCAGCAGAGAGGGCCACAGGAGCCCTTATCTCGTATAAGGAGGCTTGAGATTATCACGTGAAGCCATCCGGCCCAGCAGAGCAGAACATGCATCTGCCACAGACATCCATGCCAACGGGTGACTGTGCCAATGATTCTCTAAATATTGTAGAAGTAGACTCCGTCAGCGATCCACTTGCGAGCACTGAAGAGGAACCCAAAGTACTCATGCATCACCAGGAGGAGGAATCATTAGACATTTCACTGGAAGGTGAAGCACTTGAGGATGAGGTCTTCTCCTTAGAGAACACTGATTACGAGACGTCGGGGATCATAGAGAGTCAACGACATACAGACCAAGAGCAGGAGGAGGTTGACGAGACAATGGAGAGTATCCCTGCTACACCTAAAAGATCGGTGAGTGAAGAGTCTCTACAATGGGATAGTTATCAATCACAAACGGAGTATCAATCATCGGGCTTGGAATCCGAGGAATTTGATATGGAAAATCTTCACAAATCATTAAAAGATTATGAGGAGATCATAGAACTCCTAAACAACTCCGACTGCACTGGGGAATCAGTGCTCCGTTCACAGGAAGACATGCCACTGCCCATGTACAAACTGAAGAGATTAAACCATCAGACTCAAGTCCGTGAGGAAGTAAAATGATGGGAATCAAGAAGTACCACCTGAGAGGATGATGAATCCAGATGACAGCATACCCACAAAAACGGGAAAGACTCCACCGAGACATTTGATTATCTCTGTTCCAAGGTTGATGAGAGAATCACTGATGCCAACACCGACAGCAATAACAAACCCTCTAGCGGGATCATCACCCAATCGACCAGCATCTTATGACTTGCCGTCAATTGCCAATATGACAGTGGATGGGAGCAGTTACACCTGAGAACCAGATGTGCCGCAAACGGAGGCTCCTAACTCTAGTGTTAATCAGCCAGTACTCACAAATGAAAGCTCTGCCACAGTACTCCCAGAGTTACCGGGGATGATGGACACACCTATACCGGAAAGATACGTCAAGCAGACGTCAGAAACAGTGACCACACCCAGCACTGGAATACAGAAACTGCAGAGGACAAAATTACGATTCCGCTCAATGAGGAGTATCAAGCTGCTGAAAACATTCAAGAAACAAGAGATGGCCTGACTTTCGTGCGAGGGAATATCGCCGATTTCGTCGCTGCAGATGGTGAACCGACCAAACAAAACACAAAGCTACTCGAGGATCTGAAACTCATCGATATCAGCCAGATTAGGAAGTTATCAATCTTTCAACCGCGTTCGGGAAAGATTCTACTGGCCAAGGTTGAACCGAGAAATTGAGAGATTTATCAAACGTTGCAGGACCTGCCAGTTAGAGAAACTCCAGAGAATAGAATTTAGGAAGCCCATGCTCATCACTGAAACACCAAGTGAAGCATTTAAGAGGATTTCAATAGATACGGAAGGCCCGTTACCCGCAACTACTAAGGGTTACTGTCATATCCTGACTATCCAGGATAATTTCACCAAGCACTGCTCTGCAATTCCTCTCAAGGACATAAGGGCGCACACCATAGCAAATGCGTTGGTTGCGCAGTACATATCCTTATACGGCTGTCCAAAGATAATCCTTTCTGACAAGGGTACTAGCTTTATGAGCAAATTGTTCGCTCAACTAAGCAGAACCCTAAGATTTCATCATATCAGCACATCAGGATATCGGCCACAGTCCAACGGTTCACTTGAGAACAGCCATCATACCCTGGTAGAATACTTCAAAAGCTGCGCAAGTCAGACTCAAGAGTGAGATCAGCTGCTGCCATTTGCCATGCTGTCATATAGCACCACAGTACACAGCTCCATCAACTTCACTCCCTTTGAAATCCTATATGGAAAACGGGCTCGGATTCCTTCTAATTTGAGAGAACTCGACCAGTCGATAGAAACATACAACGACTAGATGGTGGAGTTGGTAACCAAGCTGGATAAAATGCAAGGGGTAGCCTATCAGCAGCTCGTAAAATCCAAGGAACACTCCAAGGAATTGGGCGACCGGAAGGCCAAACCACTATCGCTCAAAGTGGGGGATTTCGCATATGTCCTGAAGGAGCCAAAGTTGGGGAAGCTAGACCACCAATATAGGGGTCCATACGAAGTAGTCCATCTTACGGAGAAAAGTAACGTTTACCTGGAAACAGAAGAGGGACATCGCTTCATGAAACACCCTGACAAGCTGAAAAGATCCGAGGAGGGCTGAAATTCATGGAAATGAGAAGGCGAACAAACAGGCCAAACTGGCATCAAAAAAAAAAAAAACGGGTTATTACTAGACGAATTGAACCATGAACTCTCTTCACCTTCCAATAAGTTCGAGACCTAATAATTATCCTTATTCCACAGCCAAGGAAAAAAACGCAAGCAAGAAGATCCTCAAGTTTCTTTTGGTATTGGCAGTTTTCTGCGCAACACAGGAAAGTAAACACTATCGCATCCATCAAATCCCACATAATCCGGGATTGTATTTTGAGAAAATGGAGCCAATAAGGTTTATCAACAACCAATGGCGGTTAATGATAACTGTGGACATCAGGAATCTCTTAGGACAAGAGCTGCCAGGGCTCACGCTGATGATCACGCAATTCGAGTCTTGTCTCCATAGACTCAACGAGAAAACGTGCGAGGTAGCTACCAGAATCCAGGTCATTGGGGATTTCAATCAGGAATGAATGCAGATTCAGGGACATTCGAAGGAGGTGCAGTCTCAAACTCCAAATAAATCCGAGAGCAGAAGGAAAGGTAGAGCTCCCCTTCTGAAATTCATAGGGACCATCTCCAGAAAGTTGTTTGGCACAATGGACTACAATGACCAGGAACACATAAAAAGGGAAATAGACCGGCTTTGTCAAGACCAGAGGCAAGTTACCCATCTGGTAGGAAACTCAACGCACATAATTCAGGCAGAGGTAAACTCTATCAAAAAGATCTATGAGAAGAATGCTGAGACCTTGCGGACAGCTGAAGAACGGATACGCAATTACACCTGGGAAACTAACGTTCTGAGCAATCAGGTCGCCGACACCCAACACCTGGAAAGGTTCGCTGGAATGGGAGAAGAAGCCGAAAGAGTAGAACAAATTACATCCAGACCGCTCATGATGTCACCCAGGCGCTGGAGGGTGCCAAATATGGAAGGATCCACTCCCGCATCATCAACAACCAACAGTTGAAAACTGCAGTGTCAGAGATTGGAAGATCACTGAACGAGAGTGTTTTCCCCCTATCAGAAGTCAAGCTGGAGCTGGCACTACTGAGCAAGATTTCTCAGATTGAAACAGCACATCATGACCAAAAGTTCCTGATTATTGTCAACATTCCCTTGCTCTCCCTGGAGGGAACGAACGCTCACAGGGTACTTCCAAATAAGGTCAGACAACAGGTACGAGGCAACAAAATTATTGCCGCTTATATTCAACATCACCAAGAGGTACTTGCGGTCTCTAAGCACAACACCCAATATGTCCAGCTCAATCTGAACCAATTGGAATCCTGCCTAAGCCTGGAGAACCGCATGGCTTGTCCCAGAGGATTACCAATCTGGGAAGCCACCGCAGAGAAAACCTGCGAGTTCGCCCTACTCTCCAACAACGAGATTGCCTTGGGGCCAGAGATAACTGGGATATGTGATCTGCAGATCACGAACAATTTAGAAACAAGTTGGACGAAGCTGACCAAGACCACCGGCAGGCTCAACTCTGCCATTATGCCAGAGAATCTGGAAATCCATTGTCAGGGAGAACCCCCAGAAAATGTGATCATCAACGGAAGTGGAGTACTTTACCTAGACATCTCCTGCACAGCAGAGACGTCCACGGTAATACTGGAAGGAGTAGGGGAAGTGGACACCCAGCGACCAACCATCCTGAGGGTTCCGAAAACCCTCAACATCTCCAACATCACCTCCATATTCCAAGAGATGCCAAAACCAATCCACCCCTGACAAATGTGGGACTTCCGTATATCCCTCTGGAAGACGAAGGCAGAAAGTTTGACCAGAACCTGCGGGAGACCATGGGAGAAGCTTATACCTTGGGACTCCATCACCCGGGAGAGTATCATCATCGCCTCTTCTCACTCACGAATGGGATCCTGTCCTCCCTGACTATGATTGGAATCCCGCTAGGAGGATACCTCCTATACCGTCAAGGGACAGGGATCTGTTCAGGGTGGAGTTGCTGCTGCAGCAAGAAGAAGAGAGTAATGCCCGTGATCCAAACTCCGCATTTCACCTCATCACCGAGAACATATGAAACTCCTATCCATCTCATATCCCGCCCAGAAATCCCAGCACTCCCTGCCCCAGCAGCCCCACCGCAAAGGCAACCTATCAGGGAAGCTAGGAAGACATCAGGAACCAGGATGCCATCCACCATCATCATCACGGATTAAATATCTATTTTTTGTCATTTTAAATTATAATCTTATTCTCGCGCATGTCTATCTATTGTGACGTTATTTCCGGCCTAGCGGTAAACCGAGAAATAAACGCACACCAGAAAATCCAGACTAAACAATTCGAAAATAAAGACGGGCGCCAGGATAATTTCCAATTATCCAAACAACAAAAAAAAATATCGTTTCCTTTCGTCCACTCTGACTAACTCCCTTCTTCTCAAGGTCGCTAAAAGGGGTAATAAAAAGGACCAACCATAATCACTAAACACAAAAGAAAAATCTCAATTAAGCGTAAGGAATTCTGTCAATTGAATTCGTTCATAAAATTGATTACAAAAAAAAATAAAATAAAATGAGTTCACAAGATTAAAAAAAATAATTGAATAATAGAAAAAAATAAATAAGAAATTAAATCAATATAATCATTCAATAAAACAAAATTTTAACTTTTATTCGACCTGATAATCTATTTGGATTGTCAGTCGAAACGTAAAACGATAAAATTGAATTACTCTCGTTGAGAGTGCGACAGCTGGACGTGCTGCCACCTATGCTATTCCCCTAGACAGAATTCCCCTAGGTCGCGAGTTACATCTAGTAATTTTGACTCGTCGACCCGACGCTATCCAGGAATAAAATTCCCAACCTCAATATATTAAAAGATAAAATCGATTTACATTAAAATAATTCACAATGATAAATTAATCAACACGATGGGGGGTCTTCCGAGACTAACCCCAAACTTCTGACAGTTATAATTTATCTACAAACAATTTCTCTAACACAGGACGCGGTAAGGGAGAGATTCCTATGAAATGAACGTATAATGTCGACTAATTGAGCAAAGGGCTCACTGAGTTAAATTTACATATAATCGTCATCGAGACGAAAGGAAAAAAAAAACAACAATTTATCCAGCTCTGTGGCTGACACAAAATATTCAAGTTAATATAAGAAATCGCTCACCAGTTCAGAACCTTTCTTTCTTAATATCTCCAATGGCCCACAGGACTTCTAATAAATAACTTCTCTCAATTTTCTCCACAATTTTTCCTCCGTCACTAGACGATACAATGACAATTTTCACGGATACACGGCAACAGGTGTCCAAAACGAGAATGAGCTAAAATGGTGGCTCATCTCGTCAACGAATCCGACGTGGCGACGTGGCCAACGTGGCAGTCGGTAATTGGCTCACCCTCCTTCAAATTCCCATTTGAATCCCCTAGCTGTCCATCCGTCATACCTGACAGTGTTTCAATCATTCCAGCGTCCAGGGATGTTGGTAAGAACGTTTTATTTCATATCGCCCTTGTTTTTTTTTCTTTTTTATTAAAAACAAATAATAATATACTCAACATTATTATTCCCAATGGACAGTTATTATCTGTCCATCCGGTGACGCCCTCTATTAGAAATTCCGCTCCCTTCACCCGTGAGCGGTACAATTCAAAATAATAGAGAAATTTTAACTCATCAGAAGAGACAAAAATAAGAACAAAAAATAATATGTAATACTCTTCTATAAAAATAATAATAAAAGAAAATCTCTCCCAGAACCGGAAAATTTGATTGCCGTTCTGGACACCCTGAACCCCCTTTCAATAATCGCGAACCAGACGAAAAACCGGTAACGTAATTGAAATCACGTTACACTATATACAGGGTGTAACATAACTGCAGGTCGTCCGAGATATGTCAGGTTCAGGGGTGCATTTGGAATCGAAAAGTCCTCTGGCACTTTTCGATCAGATGTATCGTCCTCACCACACAACTGCCGGAGCTGAACAGAAGGGATATGGCTCCGTCCTCATTGCTACAGCTGACGCGGGAGATGGAGAGAGGGAGAAATTTGAAAATATGTATTTTTTTCTCTCTCGAGTATTGCCAGATAATATGTTGGCATTTTCGCGAGATAGAGCGAATTTCATACGAATTAAGGACAATGTACGTGAATTGCTCTATCTCAATCAAATTCCGAAATATTTCGCTGTTCTGCAAAGATACTGGCGTTGCACACTGCTAAGCTGTACGTTTAGTAATCGCGAGGTTCTCAGATTGAGAACCTCAAAAGTAAAGTATCTCCATCAGTTTCCGCGATATTCGTAAAAAATGATTAACGAAACTCAGGAGTTGAAAAATACTTCTGCAATTTTTCGCAAATGTCTCCTAAACTAGAAGACGGAGAGCGATTTATCCTATATCCCTTTTTGTAAAAAATTGTGAGAACTATAAAAAAGAATTCGGGCAGTATTGCTCTATCTTGCTTAGCTTCCGGAAAATTTTCAGAAAACAGATTAACGAATGAGTTTATTCCATTTCACCTCTTCAATACTGCTTTTCTTTTCGTTTTTTTTGAATATCTTCGGAAATAATGGAGATGTTCGGTCTTTCGATCTTGAAACCTTCTTGTAGAGAATTTCAAGAGTTCCAAAAAACGAGGGGGGCGAAATTACCCCATCTCGCTTAGTTTCCGCAATATTCTTAATAAACTAATGAAAAACATTGATTCATTCTATTTTACCCCTCCAATACCAATTCCGTCGTCTTTTTTTTTTTTAATATGTCAATAAATAGTGGAGATCCGGTTTTTTTGTCCTCAATTTTTTTTTTTGCGAATTTTGGGAGTTATAAAAACGAATAAAAACGGAAAAAAATTTATCCATTGGCTTCTGAGACTTTGCATGGGATGTGAACAATAAAAGTCACTAGTGGAAAAGTAAAACAGGATAAGCCTCTATCATTTGGTCATTCTGACACAATTGCTCTATCTCGCGCAAATCTCGGAGAATTCTCAGAAGTTATCTTCGGTGAATAATAGAAACGCACCATTTGTTTCCTATCCTCAGCAACTGCTGAAAAAAATACATTTATTCTGTTTGTAACGGGATTCGTTCCCGATACACTTCCGGCCGTCCAAATCGCGACACACACGTTCGTTAGCTTGGGCGCCAGTGGATTTTTTACCGGAGGAATCCACAAACTCTCGGTGTGCTGGTTTTCCCTGGGTTCACCACGCCAAACCTCTTAGGGCGGTTTCTGGTAACCTGCTGAACCTTCGCCAGTAGTTACTCGGGGAACTACTGAAACCCCGAATGGACGGCAAGGGCAATCCATTCCCGGTACTCAGCGCGTGTTTAATGGTAGAGGGGCGTGTTCGAGGCACAGTCCCTCTAGCGGGAAGGGTTTTCAGACCTGAGAGTCTGCGGTATCCCCTTGGAATGAGCGTGTCCACCATATTTCCGTGACCTCGTGTCACTCGTGGAAATATGTGGCCTCATCTCACTTCGAGAAACGCCACGTAGCCGCGCTACGGGCAACCAACGTTAAATAGGCCTCAGCCTTCGGTAATGGATCCAGGGAATCATCCCTGTCGTGATCCTCGCGAGTCCGCCGCACAAGGCAGACTAACTTGTCCCCGTGTCTCTGGGGCTTATTTATATCGGCTGGGGTTGCTTCTCCTCGTCTAGGGTCCTCTCCGACGCCTGCGTGGTTCTTCCTCTCACACCACCGCCAGTTCGGAGATCGCCCTGACCTCTTTAGTGGAGCGCCGGCATCACAGCCGGGCCTCTGCCTTATCCCCAGCCAACATAATCCCCAGTCACGTGACCTTAGTCTTCGGTAATTGATTTAAATTATGCTGCTGTCCCTGTGTGAGTTTCCTCCACACACGGATAGCTTCACCCGAAGGTGGCGTGAGCCGTTCGCGATAGCGGTGACGAAGGGAAACTTCATTACATACCTCCCTCCCTGGGGGAAGGATTCGCCCCGAATCCGACTTATTCTTCGGCTTCTTCCGTGGGCAACGATAGGTCGGGTTTGTATGGCTTCAGGTCTTGAATCGACATCTTGCCCTTACTGTTCCCTGCGAGATCTGCCAATTCGTAGACAGTTTTCGAAAGCTGTTTCGTAACTGTATATGGCCCTACGAATGGTTTATTTAACGCGGCAGAACGGTTTTTGCCTGCGTTCGATAACTCCCGGTTTCTCGCCAAGACCAGGTCACCTTCGACGTATTCTCTGTCTCTTCTCCGTAAGTTGTACGGTTGTGACTGAGTGTCGTGGGCTTCTGCGAGAGCGTGTTTGAATACTTTCCGCAAAGTGTCCAGACGTTTCATTCGTTCCAGCCATTGTGCCGTGGGCTGTTGAACGATTTCGGTATTTCCTTCCAGTTTTCTGCGGAGTGAGATAGCCGACTCTGGCTCTCGCCCGAAATTCGCGAAAGCTGGTGTGGCTTGCAGAGAGCTGTGGTACGCTGTGTTGTACGCAAAACGAAATGCGTTTAAGTGTGCGTCCCACTCTCTGTGATCTGCCTCGATAAAAGCCCGTATCATCGCTTTTAGTGTGCGATTCACCCGTTCTGTAGGGTTCGCTTGCGGATGATATGGTGGCGTTGTCGTCTGTGACATGCCCGTTAACTGCACTAGAGCCTTGATATCCTTATTTACGAATTCCGTCCCGTTATCCGTGAGTAACACTTTTGGTGTTCCCCACCTGTTTATCACGAGATCCTCGATAGCTTTTCGGATATTCGCTCCATTGGCCTTCCGAAGTGGGCAGACCTCTATCCACTTCGTGTACATATCTTGTATCACAAGAATGTACGAGAACCTCTGCTTGCTGGGTGTTAGAGAGCCCATGATGTCTGCGCATATGACAGTCCATGGTTGCTCGATTACTCTCCTTCCCATTAAGCCTACGGGAGCCTTTTGCTCTACTTTGCATTTCTGACATTCGTCACAAGTGCTGACGTATGCTATTACGTCTTTGAGCATCCCTGGCCAATGATATTTCACCGATAATCGTCGGTAAGTGCGGTCAATCCCTTGGTGACCGGCCTGCGGTAGTCTGTGGCATTCCTCCACAGCTTCCCTTCGAGATTCTCGCGGGAGAACGAGTTTCCACGCGTTTAAATCGTCGAATTCGGTATCGGACAGTTCTGTCCGTCGATGGTGATATAACAATCCATCTATGATCTGCCACGTTGGGAATTTCTCCGGCATAATCTCGAGATCTTTCATGCGTTTTAGATACCATTTATCTTTAGTATCCATGCATAACGATAACTTTGTCTCTGCGCCCTCCGGAATTCTCGAGAGTGCGTCTGGGACATGGTGTAGCGCGCCTTTTCGGTGTACGATCTTGAAATCGTATTCCATTAGACCAAGAGCCCACCTCGCTAGCCTTCCCGTTGGATCTTTCAGATTGTGCAGCCAACGGAGACTGCTGTGATCCGTGATCACTGTAAAGGAATATCCCTCTAGGTAACAGCGGAATTTCTTGACTGCCCATACCATGGCCAGACATTCCTGTTCTGTCACCGTATATTTCTTTTCGGGATCCGTCAGGGAGCGACTAGCATACGCTATTACCCTCTCCTGATCATCGATAACTTGGGTAAGGACTGCTCCTACCCCCACGTTACTTGCATCTGTTTGCAATGTGAACGGTAGCGAAAAATCCGGACATGCAAGTGTTGGCGCACTTGTCAAGTGTTGTTTGAGGGTTTCAAACGCTTTCTGCTCGTTTTCCCCCCATGTCCATTTTTGATTTTTCTTGGTCAATTTCGTTAGTGGTTCCGCAGTGCTCGCGAATTGAGGGATGAATCGTCTGTACCATGACGCCATCCCCAAGAAGCGCCGAATTTGTTTCAAATTCTGTGGCTCTGGGAATTCGAGAACGGATTGGATTTTCTCTGGGTCTACTCGGAGTCCCTGATTGTCCACGATAAATCCGAGGTATTTTACCTCTTGTCGGCAGAATTTACTCTTTTCTGGATTGATCATCAATCCAGCCTCTGTGAGTTTATCGATAACCCGTTTTACCCACTGTAGGTGTTCGTCAAAGGTTTTTGAGACGATTATTATGTCGTCTAAATACACAAAGACGTGTGGATAAAATTCCGGGCCTAGCAGTTTGTCCATGGCTCGCTGGAACACTGCTGGCGCGTTCGTTAAACCGTATGGGATCACCTTAAAGTGAAATAACCCACGTCCAGGTACAATAAATGCTGTCACCTCTTTTGACTCTTCGGTTAACGGTATTTGCCAATAGGCTTGGCTTAGATCGATGGTAGACAAGTAACGAGCTTGTCGTAATTCATCGAGCGTCGCCGCCATGTTCGGTAATGGGTAGGCATCTTTTTTGGTTGCCTCGTTAACTCGTCTCATGTCGACACAAAACCGAATTTTTCCGTTCGGCTTCTTAATCATGACGACTGGACTTGCCCAATCACTGCTGGATGGCTCAATGACGCCATCTGCCAGCATGGTATCCACCTCTTTCCACATAGCCTTGCGCATGATTTCCGCTTGCCTATGTGGTCTTTGGCGAATGGGCTCGTTATTTTGCACATCAATTTTCATTGGTGGCAGTTTCGAAACACCCGGTTTCTTTGAAACCGGCGGTAGGACCTTTTTGAGGAACGCGTCTAGTCGGACGGATTCCTCATTTTCCGGTATCCTGAGGCCATTGCAAACACTAATGTTATTTGCGACCTCTACCGGCGTGAAGACAAACTTATCCTCCGGATTATCGCGATAGAACCACGTTTCACCGTAGAAATCTATCACCATCCGTGCTGATCTCAGGAAATCAAGCCCGAGGACAAAGTCTTCTGTTAAGGACGGCATCCAGAGTGTTTCCACTTTGGTTATCCGACCCTGCAGGTTAATCGGTAAGTCAGAGGCCTCTCTGACTAACGTTAATTGGCCATTGGCCACGAGAACCCGTCTAGGAGGAATCCGTTTGAAGGTTATCCCTAGAGAGGATAATACTTCAATTCCTGCCTCGCCGGCAAATGTGCGTGTTGCTCCCGAGTCAACTAACGCTCGGATCTCTTTGTCTCTGATTCTCAGAGTTGCGTAGAATGCTACTGGTCGTGAGGCGTTAGCTCCACAGACCAATACGTCCTCCTCGGTAATACATTCCATTACTGGATTGTTTACGATATCCTCCATTGTCTGTTGAGTCACAGACCCGTTATTTTCCTCCACCCTGACTATTTCATCAGGCTTCTCAGGAATTGGGAAGTGTTTCTCTTCTCCCCTCTCTTTGGCAACGTTCATCACTACTCCTTGAGTTCTTTTCGTCGTTGCCATTTCGTTATCCGACGCATCGGGCTTCGTCGTCAGTTTTTCCACTGTTACGAGCCCGCTTGCTCGTTTTTTGGAGCAGTTTTAACTGTCCTCTCGTCCTTTCGGTATTTTGGGTCTTTTGGAGGTTTCTTACAATTCCTCCAAGTGTGTCCTGTTTCGCCACAATTGTAGCAGGCTCGACCCGAGGGAACATTTGTTTTTCCCCCAACGTTATTGGATCTTTGTCCATTTTGCCGGAAGGGAGGGCGCATGACTTCCAATTGGTCGTCTATCTCTTCGCCCTCTATCGATATTTCCTCCTCGTCTTCCCCTTCTGCGTCCATCGCTCTGACTTGGGGCCTAGGGAATTTCTTGGGAAAATTCTGAGGCTCTTTGTATGCCAGGCTTGGACACACAGCTGTTTCCGCTGGTGGGGGTGGTCGGTAATTCCGGGCACACTCGTAATTCCATTCATTACGGAGTGCCCTTCTCTCTAGGTCTTCCAACGTTAGCCGGCGGTCAATATCTATGCCCGCTCGGTATTTTGGTAGCATGTTTGAATATGCCGTGTACACCTTAGCTTCTTCTTCTAAGGGTGGGGTTATTTTCACAAAATATCCCCGTACACTTCGCATATATTCGGCCACAGGTTCGTGTTGTCCCTGTGTTCGCCTATACATCTCATTTCTAAGACGGACTTGGTAGTCTAGGCCTCCGAATTGCTTACGGAATCCTTCTTTAGCATCTTCCCAAGTAAAGAAGTTCTTTCCACGGTACCACGTGAGTGCTGAGTCTCGAAGCAATCCCCGAAGGACGTGCAAGAGATCCAGTTCACGGATCGGTAGGGATACAGTGGCGTCCTCTATTGAGGCGATAAATTCTTCGATATCTTCGCCACGTTTCCCTGAAAACGATATCCCCCACCTTTTCAGGTGTTCATGCGCCTTGTGCGCCGGTACAAGGTAATTTTCCGGAGGATGCCTTCTCCGATTATCCTCTTCCCCATACATTGATGGCGTAAGGGGCAACGGTACGCGAGCAGCTTTCTCCAACTCGAGTTGGGCCTGCTCTCGTGGTGTTGGCACTGTCAGTCCGGGTAAATCCCTACTTTTTGGCCTTCCACGTTTCTTCGGGATTAGCTCTGCAATTTGTTGTTGCATTGCTTTCACGATATTTGTTAGCTCCTCTAATGAGAGAGCCTCGGTAGTACTAGGCGCTTTGCCTGCTTGACTCATTTCTATCTTAAGAGATGATCCGGTAATTGATTTGATTTCTCAAATCGATCTGGCCTTTTTCAGCCTTCTGTAGCCCCTTTTATACCCATTTTCCCTTTGGCGGGGATTTTTGGTTCGGGTGGGAATGTTTCCTCTTTTTCTCTGGCCACTAACGCCCTCTAACGGCTTTTATTTGGGCCCAGAGTGTCGATAACCCGGGGAGTTTCTTTTCCTCCCTACAGATGGCGCCACCCATCTGTTCGATACCCTTGGAGACTTTAGTTCCAAGTTTTCCTCACAGATGGCGCTACCCATCTGTGCGATATCCCAGTTAGTACATTTTTGTACTAATAGATGGCCTAGCCATCTCGGAATTGGACTTAGAAGTCCTGGTCGGAGCACGTTATAACGCCACGTGTCCTTTTGAGGCGTCTTGGGGAGGGGGAAAAAGGAAAAAGGGATAGGTGGGAATGTTTGGCCGAAGCCATGAGAGCCTAGCTCTCCCCGAGGGGATCACCCCTTCGGTGGTGGCGTCGGTGTTACCACCTTCGCCCTCGCTGCTGCCTCGGCTTTCGCCTTTGCACTCAGCGTGCCGATAGCCCCGCCCGCCCCCTTCGGTTTCCCCTTGGGACCCTGGCGTTTTGACGCCACTGCTCCCTTGGGGTTCCCCTTCGGGTTTTTGGGCTTCGCCCGAGGCACCTGTACGTGCCTTGGTACATTTGTACCAATCGCCGGCATGTACGGCCCTCTCGCCCGCCACCTCTCCCCACAGGCCGGGCAGGTTTTGAGGGTTTTCCCCTCTCTACCGCACCCCCTGCAGAAGGAGCCCAACGGCTTCTTATGGCAATCGGTATACCGATGCCCCGGCTTCCGGCAATTCCAGCATAGCGCTGCCATCGCCGCCGTAGCCTTCTTCCCCGCCCTCCGAGGCTTTTTAGCCCTCTTCGGGTGAGTGGGAGCCACTTGCTCCTTTGCGGGCGGCCCGTGAGGTGTCGCCACCTCCATTGGCTCACTCCTCCCACCAGATGTCTCTGGTATACCCAGAGGCCTTGGTGGGTTCGAGGGAACCTTATCCACCGCCGCAAAGGGAGGAGTTGATAGCTCCATTACGCCCTCCATTGGCGTACCTGGGCTCTGCTCCCCTCTCCCCAGTGCCTCCCTCTCCTTTACTTTGGCGAAGAATCGCCTCAGTAATCGAGGGTCCCGGACTACAGCCTCCAGGAGATCCTCAAATTCTCCCGGATCAGCCGTCTCCGTGCGAGAGCCCGAATCTTCTGTCTCAGTCGGGAGACCGAGTTTCAGAAGATCCTCGAGATCCTGAGCGGCCTTATCGACCGCCAGATCTGGCAAGAGTGCCAGAAGTGGGGGCAATTCCATTGCTGGACATTCCCCCAGATCCGGCATACTGTCGCCCGGTAGCTGTGGTGGGGTTTCCCCCACCTTCGGTAATCCCTTAGAGATTTCACTCTCTTTGGGTGGTGACTGAATATTATTATTCGAGTCACCATCAAAAATGCTCTTAAACTCCATCGTGAAAAAAGATATATTTACTTCCACTGGTGGATAATTTTTGTCCTCGCTAGCTGGAATTTAACACGTGAAAGTGTATATTCCTCTTGCGGAAAAAATTCGCCACCTATTTGTGGCGAGGATAATTAATTTATTCCTCCCACTCCTCTTATCCTTTTTCCTCGATAAGGCTCTCAAAGTATCTCATTTGTACCCTTTAGGAGCCATCTCTGAGGTTTTCCGTCAACTTCCGAGTCGGTAACGTCGGTCTCTGGATTGAGTCCACGACGTGCTGCCCCCTGGTGGATTAATTCCAGTCCGCGGGAGAAATTCGAATTTTTGAATTTTCGAATCTCCCTATTTCCATTAATTACTCCTTTCGGACGTAATTTATCATGGAAATCGCATATCTCCGGTAATGTGGACTTAGTCAGGTATAAACTGACTTGTCCTCGGTATTTATTAATTAACAATTTCATTGTTAATTAACGCAGTACTCAAATTACTCGTAATTTTTGTATTACTTGATTCCTCGAAATCACTCGCTAACAGCCGAATTTCCTCTTTAATTCGGCACGACACCACACTCTTCCCCGCTAGCCGTACTGTAGGTTGCACTACACACGTTGGGCGCCATTTTGTAACGGGATTCGTTCCCGATACACTTCCGGCCGTCCAAATCGCGACACACACGTTCGTTAGCTTGGGCGCCAGTGGATTTTTTACCGGAGGAATCCACAAACTCTCGGTGTGCTGGTTTTCCCTGGGTTCACCACGCCAAACCTCTTAGGGCGGTTTCTGGTAACCTGCTGAACCTTCGCCAGTAGTTACTCGGGGAACTACTGAAACCCCGAATGGACGGCAAGGGCAATCCATTCCCGGTACTCAGCGCGTGTTTAATGGTAGAGGGGCGTGTTCGAGGCACAGTCCCTCTAGCGGGAAGGGTTTTCAGACCTGAGAGTCTGCGGTATCCCCTTGGAATGAGCGTGTCCACCATATTTCCGTGACCTCGTGTCACTCGTGGAAATATGTGGCCTCATCTCACTTCGAGAAACGCCACGTAGCCGCGCTACGGGCAACCAACGTTAAATAGGCCTCAGCCTTCGGTAATGGATCCAGGGAATCATCCCTGTCGTGATCCTCGCGAGTCCGCCGCACAAGGCAGACTAACTTGTCCCCGTGTCTCTGGGGCTTATTTATATCGGCTGGGGTTGCTTCTCCTCGTCTAGGGTCCTCTCCGACGCCTGCGTGGTTCTTCCTCTCACACCACCGCCAGTTCGGAGATCGCCCTGACCTCTTTAGTGGAGCGCCGGCATCACAGCCGGGCCTCTGCCTTATCCCCAGCCAACATAATCCCCAGTCACGTGACCTTAGTCTTCGGTAATTGATTTAAATTATGCTGCTGTCCCTGTGTGAGTTTCCTCCACACACGGATAGCTTCACCCGAAGGTGGCGTGAGCCGTTCGCGATAGCGGTGACGAAGGGAAACTTCGTTACATGTTTTATCGTGTTTCATCGTTTGTCTTTTGCCATAAACGATGCTCAGGAAAATTATCATCTCGAGATTTGAACACTAGCGCCTTGAAGCCTCCAAAAAAAATTTAAATGTTGATCCCACCATTCTTCGTAAAGTTATAGCCCTTTGAAAATCACTAGAAGCAATGGGAAAAAATTCTGCTCCCTTTATTTTTTTGCTCAGAGTATGTTTTCCTGAATCGGAAAAAATCCTGAATTCCCCCTAATTTTCTCATGTACCTTACATATTTGTCGATTTCGTTCAAATTAGGGTGTATGACATCGAGAAGAAATATAGGAAAGGACTTCTAAGGAGTAAAAAACAATGAATTTCATCTTGTTTCGACTAACAAAAAATAGTTTTTTCTATTAGCATAAAATAATTGAATATAGCAGGATGAATCTATCATTCAAGATGCACTGAAAAAAAAAAAATTATTGGATAATGTCTCCCTTCATAAATGTGTACAATCGTTAAAAAAAGAAGGAATCATAAAAGATGCTGGAAATGACCACCATTTTCTTGAATACACAAACGAGCACGTTCTATCAGCTCATTATGCACATTTGCAAGCATCTCTGGGGTAATGACTTCAACAGCTGCGTGCAGACGTGCTACCATCTCTTCGGTATTTTGCACATTTGGGTGAAAAATTTTGTCCTTTAAGTATCCCCGAAGGAAAAAATCGAGTGAGGTGAGATCTAGGGATCTCGAGAGGACAGGAAGAGGAGAATCGATGAAAATGGGAAGAGGTAAGATAATTCTAGAAGAAACGTCACATCACGAAGAAACTAGCAGACGGAGCTAGCTTACGGAGTCAGAAAGTTCGTGCCGTAATTGTACTTGACGCAACACGCGTATGAAATTTCGGGAGAATTCTGCGAACTGAGCATAACATCCAGGGCATCTAAAAAATGAGGGAAAAAGGGGGGGGGGAGAATACAAGGTATAGGTTTCGGAAAAATACTGACCCCTCTCCACTGGACTTTGGAAAACAAAAACTACTTGAAATTTAACTATTCCCTTGAGGAAATTAAGGGAAAAATTGAAAACAAAATCGCTCAATCGGTCGGCCTTTCCTACTATTTTTTGGAATTTTCTTTTTCAACGTTATTCTCGCTTGACGTATCCCCTTCTCTCCAGGAACGAGAAAAATTATTACTGGAGAGAGAGGCACAGTCAAATTGCAGGAAAACATTGAAAAAAAATAGTAGAAAAGGCCCGGCTGTCTGCCATCGTTTTGAATTTATTTCTTCAATTTTGTGAAGAGAGCTTCAGCAATGATTTTCATCGTTGCTGAAGGGAGAGGAATGCGCCAAGACAAGGAAAGGGGTGAACAAAAAACTTCTATGGAAGAGGCCTGGACTCTCCGTTACTTTTTCCTTCATTATTTCCAATTTTTTTCTCAATTTCATTGTTCCCGTTTATTCAGCAATGATTTTTATCGTTGCTTTTTCGCAGAAATTCTATTCCGTAAACGTGGAATCCAAGAGGGAAGGTGAGAGATCCAAATTAGGAATAATGACGGACCCAGATGGAAATTCCTACAAATATACTGCTAGTCTTCCACTGCATGGGGGAATTTTTTTTTTTTAAATTCACAGAATTGATCGTAGGCACACAAACGGTTTTTTTTTTTCCTAAAGTGAAATTAACAAATGTAAGGTCGATGGGGGATGGCTCGAAATGTAGGTAGAGTTGCCAGAGAGGCTGAAGATTCCAGCGAAAATACTACCAACTCTCCAACGCACTCGAAACAATTTCGAAAAAATTAGTAAAGATTGAAATTATGGTGTAGAAAAAAAAGGAATTGTTATAAATTCCAAGCATTCTTTCAATTTTTTGTGAAGTGCGGCAGTAGTGCTTAGAGGCTGGTAGTGTTTCCAACGAAATCAACACCCTGCCCCACAACTCTGCTCAAATTTTCTACCCTTCCCGCTGGCTTTCACATTTAATCAATGAAAGTTATCGAAATGAATCGTATTTTATGTACGCCACATATTAGTATTGAGCAGAGTGCAATTGCGACGTGACGTTCTACACTACGTCTCCTAGCTCCATCGTTATTTCAGTTTCGGCTTCATAATATGAAGCCGAAGTGTTCTAGTGTACTATATTATAGTACACTAGAAATGACTTCATCTTTAGGAATGTAACTTACGTTGAGCGTTCATTAGCGATAATGACCCCCCACACATTAAATCTCGGCCACTGAGATTGGAAATTATTCTCACGAATAGTGTGAGGATTTTCCTCGACCCACACATGCAAGTTGTGATGGTTTTGAATCCCCCTTCTTGCGAAAGTTGACTCGTCACTCCAGCAGATATTGTACAGGAATAGTGGATCCTGTCGATTCCTTTCAATGAGGAACTGACAGAACGCCATTCGCAATGCAGCATCACCTGGGCGCAGTTCCTGAGCTGGAGTATATTTAAATGGATGGAAGCCTTCCCGTTTCAAGATCCGATGCACTGTCATATGGCTGGCTCCAATATGACGAGCGATTGGACGTGTACTCGTAGTAGGATCGTTAGCAATCTCCTGGAGGACTTCTTCTTCCATATCCGCCCTTCTCGGGTCTACACGGGGACGACCACCACGAGGGGGAACGAGACAATCCTGCTCACCCATTCGCTGATGCAACGCGATAATAACACAGCGATCTGGATGTGCCCGATTAGTATAATTTTCGGCGTAAAATTGCGCCGCGCGTGCTGCATTACCACCAGTCATCCCGTAATAATAGTGCATATCACGATATTCGAACGCTTGAAACGGCATTTTATTATGCTGAATCACGTGGAGTCGAGAAGTACCTCACACTGGTTGACCAGATACTGGAGAATCGTGCAGTGAGTGAGTGAGAGGATGGGGAAAACAAAAGCTATCGCGAGTGTCGCGAGACGACGATTAATGTGGCGTTAAATTGTTTTGCAATCCTCCTCTCATACGCAGAGCTTTTGTTTTATTTCCACCGTGGAATGTGGGAGTTTGAAGGAGTGGGCATATTCAGCATTGAGGTGCACTCTCTCCCAAAAAATTTCTTCATCTTTCACGTTCAATCATTGTAATTTTTCGAATAGAGTCTGATTTATTCGCCAATACTGATAATTCCAATTTAATTACATTATTTTTCCCAATCATTCCGAGTGCAGTGAAGGGCGGGCAGCATAGGCTAAATTGCTCTCCCTCTTTTAGTTTAGGAGATATTTGCGAAAAATGACAAAAATATTTTTCAACTACTGAGTTTCATTGATCATTTTTTGCGAATATCTCGAAAACTAATGGAGATACTTTACTTTTGCTTGAATCTCTTTTTCGTAGCTCTTGTAGCTAAAATTATTAAAAAATAGCGAGCAGTGGGAAAAAAAATAATACCCGAGATGGGATTCAATCTGAGAACTTTACGATTACTGAACGGACAGCTTAGCAATGTACAACGCCAGTATCTTTCCAAAAAAGCGAAATATTTCGGAATTTGAGCGAGATAGAGCAACTCATGTACATAGTTCTTAATTCGTATGAAATTCGCTCTATCTCGCAAAAATGCCAACATATTTTCTAGCAATACTCGAAAAAGAAAAAAATACATAATTTTAAATTCCTTTCTCTCTCCATCGCCCGCGTCAGCTGTAGCAATGATGACGGAGCCATATCCCTTCCGTTCAGCTACGGCAGTTGTGTGGTAGGGACGCACTCACACGTACCCGCTTGTCTCACAGACACGATACTTCCCATCGGGCGCTTGGGATTGGCCGACCTTCTACCCTCGATAATTCAGCAGGGGTACATCTGATCGAAAAGTGCCAGAAGACTTTTCGATTCCAAATGCACCCCTGAACCTGACATATCTCGGACGACATGCAGTTATGTTACACCCTGTATATGTACATACTGATACACACAACATTAGTTTTAAAACTGGCTAACTCGGAGGGAAAGGGGTAAAATCAAAAACTAATGAGACCAAAAGGAGGAGAATTCCATGGAGATAATATAACCTCTATGCCTAAAACGGTTTGAAGCTACCCCTAAAGAGATAACACTCCTAGTAATTCAGGGCAAGCAGGCAGGTCAAATTGGGAATTATTCATTCAATACAGTTTTTATTCATGAGTTTATTTTATTATTTTGTTATTATAAAGTATTATAACCATGACCGATATGAATTTATAAAAAAAATGAATACTCAAATTTGTAAAACAAAAACAGTTGGCTCCAGAGTGGAGGATGGACCTCCAGCAACTCCGCTACTTCCTATTGGTCTTCTTCCTAAAAAAGAACAAAAAAAAAAAAAAATCCAATTAAAATATTGAACTATTGAAAAAAGAAATAAAATAATTCTCACCTCCAAAATAAATCGTCCTCCACAAGCATGCCGATGTTTCCGGTAATTGGGAAGGTTATCCGGTTGTCGGCGGGGGGATTGTATTACCTCCTTCCCACACTCAATGCAGCGATAGGTCAGCTGCCGTAGGAGTACGAATCTGCTGACATGGTCCATGTCCGCCACGTCAACTCCCAAGAACCTCTGCAGGCGGTTGACTTCGATTTGAAAAACCGAGCCATGGTTCCCGTTCTCTCATCCAGGTACACGTGCACCATTTCGTGAAGGCTAACCTTCACGAGCAGCACACGCGGTACTCCATCTTGGAACAGGCCGCCCTGAAAGACCATCCGTTTGGTGGACGGGATGGTAAACCCAAAGCTGCTCTTATAGCGGCACGACCGCATAAACACAAATCCCGAAATCAACCCGAAAAAGTAGCGGGCATTCAGAAGGGAGATTACTCTATGGAAGTTGGCGTAGTCCCCATACAGCAACCCCACGTACTCAACGAGGGCCGAGGGGGTGGGCACACCTCCATCACCGCCGTCCAACCTCACCAGGTTAACCCTTGGAACTGGCCACTTCATCCTGGGAATAGAATAACAAGAGATTAATAGGATGATCTCTTATATCAATTTCCCTTTGTCCCCCTCTCACCATTGACACATACGAATTCACTTACCTTGTTTGTTTTTCCAAAAGATGAATATTAATTTGAACTTGTATGATAATTTTTTTCTCTCCTCTTTCTCCTTTCTCCTATTATTTTTCACACAAAAATAGTCAAAATGGCCCTTCACTCTTCGCTGCACGTGTCAACACTCGTTGCTATGATGGCGCCGAGGGGGTTTCAAATTACGGCTATGACGACATTGCCGTACCCTACAGAGCAGTGCACCTAGTGGCCTCATTAACATACTAATGAGCGCACTAATTACCAACGGACGAAACTGACCCAGCGGCATTGAAGGATCCCTCCTTCTCCCCCAGAAATCCAGAAACTCCTCAAAATCTTTCACATTTCCCCCCCTGAGGAGGATATGAAAAACTCAAAGATGTTGAGCGGGGGCTGTAATGTCCAGAAATTTCTCAAAATTCCTACAGCAGTGGCAAATACCCTTTTTAAATAAACGAGAAGCTTTGCGCGTGCGGAGCACGCGCCTTTCCTAAGTTCTTTGAGTATTTGAATATATGTAGTAGTAAGAAATTTGACTTTGTAATAATTATTTCATCACGAAATTCTGAATTTCTAAAGAGATAGTGATGAGAGACAACATTTCAGAAACGAATATTTTTCAGGAAATCGTGATATGAAAAAAGAATTTACCAATAGTTCTCAAATGTATAATTCTGTATAAACAAAATTCTTAATTGACTGAGATTCTCTTTGGTTTCCCATAAAAATCTTCAACGATTCAAATGAGCGAACTCTTGAAAATGCAACGTACAATTGTCTATGACTGAAAATATCCCTACGGAGATCCAACCCAATTTTATCGGAAGTTTGTCCTTGACTTTTGTTAATTGTCATCGCGAATGTTAATTCAATCGGGAATTGGCGTCGCTTGAACGTGAAAGGGTAAATATTCTCACAGCAGGTAAAACTCGCATATTTTCTGATAATGAAAATATTGTGAAGTTTTTGGATAAACAACTGAATTTGATTGATGTGATTGATGAATTGATCGATTCACATCGCGTGGCATTCGGAATAACCGGCAGTAATTGCCTGAAGTCTCCTCCTAATAGGATAATTTCTCCTCCAAATGGTGAATCGCTATTCATTAAATCGCGTAATGTTCGATCAATCAGTTCAAGTGCGTATATAGGTGCCATAGGTGCTTCATCAAAGATAAAAATGTCAACGTTTCTCAAATATTCAGCATCTTCCAATTGACTTTTAATGTTTGAAACAGAATCTGGGAACAGTGGAACAGGTATACCGAAAGTTTTGTGCATCGTTTTTCTATGAGGAAGTAAGATTGCTGCAATACCTGTAAAAGCCATTGTGGAAATTGATTTTCCTTGAGCTTTTAATAAATGATATAAAGTCGTGTAAATAAAAAAATTTCCTGAACCACCTGGACCATCAATGTAAAAACGAGATGTTGATATATTCTCAGCGGATGTAGTGATATCTATCATTTTGTCTACAATCTCTTTTTGTTTCATGTCCAATTGATCGTATTGATTTTGTCCGATACTCATATGCGTTTCAATTGACATATGATTATCATCAAGATCATCGATATCATTTTCCGATTCTATTATTTAAGGCATTGTCGGAAATGCACTCATACTTGATCCTTCGTTTTTTAACAATCTATTGATAATAGCATACGCTTTCTCATGAGATATTGATTCATTGGAATTTCGTTGGAAATCTTGAGAAAGAACATCTTTGAATTTTTCCCATAGTTGTTCAGGATGAGTTGGATGACAATATATGAAAATGCGTACAATTAAATGTCTTAGTTGACGTGGCATCATCCAAATTTCTCCTTCAGATAACGCACGGTCCCATCCTTCATCATTTTCAATAAGCCTTAGTGCTGAATATGTGGCATGATAGGTATCGTATAATTGATCATTAACCGTTCTCAAATCTTTAAAGCTAGTGGCACCTTTACCTGTGATTAACAATAACCGAAGATAAAACAATTCCAATTGAGTTGGACTTACTGCATACATTCGTCCTATAGTATTGAAATGTGCTTTCCGTTTTTCCCATCTATATTGATTTGAATTCGGTCTTTTCTTGAAAGTGTTATGAGGAGGAATGTCTGCATACGTATGATTCCTGGCTTCTGGGTCCCGTTCATTCCAAAAAAAGTAATCAACCAACATACTTGTCTTTTCCAAGGCAGCCCTCATACCATCTTCATTTTCAACATCATTAATAATTATAATAATTATAATAATAATATTCCATAATTACCGTGGATGGATGAGTTATTGACAGGTTTTGGTTACCAGTGCCATTGAAAGTACGATAAAATTTTATTTTCTCGATGGAAATCAAGTCTTTTTGTATCAGAATAAACTGTAGACTCCCCGCTTCCCAAAAATAATTGAAAATATCCCAGAAATCAACTTGAATAATTGATATTAAATAAATAGATGACCATCTCAAGTGGATGAGTTTATGACAGGGTCAAAATCCAAGTGGATGTATTTGTGACATGAGACGCTCTAGTTTCCGACAGCTTGAAACTCCACGTAAATTTCCGATACTTATTACTATTTCAGGGGGAGAAATTGAGTTTATAACATTTATCTACCAAATAAGAGAAATAATTTATATTCAATTCAAAAATACATTTTTTTGGCACTATCAACATTCTCTCACAGCGAATAATTTTTTTTTTCTTTTAATTTTATTTTTTAACGGGGAATAATTGCAACGATTATTTTAAATTCTTAAACGCTGTTAACTTAAAAGGATCACTGTTCATTCATCTTTTCTTGTTTAATTTTTTTTCATATTCCTGGTAACGCCTTTTTTATTTTTTCTTTCAAGCCATTTTCATTCGCAGTCTCCATCTTTATTCGTTTTTTCTCGGCTTTTTCATTTTTTTCCGTTTTTTTGCACTTCCCCTTTTAAAGAATAGATATATTATATAAATAATAGCGGAAGAAATATTCAAAAAAGTTGAAACAGCAGAAAACGTAATTTTATATAAGGTTATTGTTGAGGTTAGAAAACTGACGTATTGACGGGTGTCATAAATAGAAACATAGCATTTCAAAGTGGATGAGTGATTGTCACCCCTGTTTTTTAATTGAATAAGCTCCTAAATTATATTCTCATGGCTCAAATCAATCCGTCAATTTATCATATTCTTATACAAACAATTCTTATTTATAATCGATACTTACATCATGGAATTTGAGAGAAAAAACAATGAGTGAATTTCCATGGAATCACTACAGAAGGCTGATTATACCGGACCGGTGTGGCCATAAAAGGACACACCGGTCCGCGGATCCTTCAAAACTCGATTTCATTATATTCATTTATGATTGAGCAATGATTCTTTGAGAGGAATGGACAAGAAATTCTACCGCACACACACAAAATATTTTTATTCGTAGTTCCAAAACGGAAATCTAGAATATTAGTGAAATAGCGCTAAACCTGTCAATAACAAGCGCACTGTCAATAACTCATCCATCCACGGTATAGAATTAATTATTCCAATTATTTCATGAAAATGAAAAAAAATCACGGCAATTCCGTTTTTTCTCATGATCGAACGATCGAAAAAAATCGATAATTCAATGATAATAATTATAATAATATGTTGTATGTTGTATGTGTTGTAATTCGGACGACCTATGGGCATAATGAGCTTGCGCTATCTTATGCCCGCCCTTTCTAGGCGACCGTCCTGTCCCAGGGTTCCATCAGGTTGGTCAGCCTTGCGAATTGCAATAGGTCCCCTACTACCGAGTCCTCTGAGACTTTGAGCTCTGAGATGCCGTGGGTGTCAAAGACTTGCCATCTGGCCCAGTCCAGTCCACTGCATCTCATGATCAAGTGGTTGGCGTCTCCTCTCTCCATCCCACATAACTCACAGGTGGGATCTTCCTCGACCCCGACCCTGTGAAGATAGGCCCTTGTCGGCCAGTGTCCTGTGATGAGGCCTATCAGGCAGCGCAGTTCCCTTTTCTTCAGCTGGGTAACCCTGTCTGACAGCGCCTCATCCGGTCCTTCCAAGTGGAGTCTGGTATGAGCCAGACCCATGTCGCTGTGCCAGAGTCTGCTGAAGTCCTTCCGTGTCTTCCTCTTGAGCCACTTCCGGACCAGCTCCCTCTCGGCACCTATTTCTACACGCGCCTCCCCATGGCTCTGTATCCATGCCATGGAGGCTAGTGCATCAGCTTCCAAGTTCCCCCTGATTCCCGCATGTCCAGGCACCCAGAGTAACTTGGTCCAGTTGTCTGCTCCTATGATATTCAGCAGATCAACGCAGTCCTTAGTTAACCGTGAGGTCGTTTCCACCCTTTCTAGTTCCCTAAGGGCCTGCTTACTGTCCGTGCAAATATAGATGTTTCCCGCTCATTCGCCGGTCCACGATCTCCTTTGCACATACCATTAGCGCAGCCAACTCTGCTTGTAGGGCTGTGCTATGGGGCGGTAGACTTTCTGAGGTATTGGTCACTGGTCCTTCAGACCATACCCCAATACCCGCTCCCGCCTTTCCTCTCAACCCATCCGTGTACCAGGTTGGGCCCTTCGGTGTGAGGAACGGCTTCTCCTTCCTCAGCCATTCCTCTTTAGTGGGTCTATGGACTGTGAAGATTCTTTCGAAAGTCCTCGTCCTAACGCCCGCGTCACTGCCTATTACGAGGGTCCTCCTCATCTCTCCCTCGTTTAGCAGCGACGCGTGTCCGTAGGTCGAGGTCCTCCACAGCCCTGACGCCCTGAGTCTCACCGCCGCTCCCCTCGCTGCTTCTAGGGCTAGCAGGTGCGGCGGTTTTAAGTCCAGGATAGTCATCAGGGCGAGGGTGGGTGTGGTCCTCACAGCCCCACTCATTCCCAGCCCTGCCCATCTGGCCAGTCTGTTCACTCTTCGTATGGTGGAAGTCCTCGTTAGGGCCCTCCACCATACGACCGATGCATAGGTGAACTGAGGCATCAGCACCGCTGTGTAGATCCATTTGATCACTTTCGGGCTGAGACCCCAGGTTCCTCCTATCATCCTTCTGCAGGCCCAGAAGGTGTTCGTCACCTTTCCTATCTGCTTCTCTATGTGTGGTCTCCAGCTCAGCCTCCGATCGAGTCTTACCCCTAGGTAGTCAACCTCGTCCGAGAAGCTGAGCTCCGTGCCGAAGATCCTGGGCGGTCTCACCACCAGGTTCCTCTTTCCGGTAAAGAGTACCATCTCCGTCTTGCTGGGGTTCACCCTGAGTCCCTGCCTGGTGCACCATGCTTGCACATGGTCCAATGCCTTTTGCATTCTCCAGTGTAGTTCTCCAGCGTGTTCCCCATATGTCAGTATGGCTACGTTATCAGCGTAGCCAACCACTTTCACCCCGAGTCCTTCGCGTTCCCGCAGGAGTTCATCTACAACGATTGACCACAGGGTAGGTGAGATTACACTCCCCTGTGGGCATCCTCTGCCCACTCCTCCTCTAACTCGTTCTTCTCCGTAGGTGACGTTGATGTTCCGGGTCTTGAGCATCTCCAGTATCCACTCAGTTATGGTTTCCCCAAACTGAAAGTTCCTGGCTGCTCTCCCGATGACTTCAAATGAGGTGTTGTCGAACGCTCCTTCGATATCGATGAACACCCCGAGTGAAGCTCCCTTTCTGAAAAGGGCGCTCTCAATTTCATCTACCAATACGTGGAGTGCCGTCTCTGTTGAACGACCCTCCTGGTAGGCGTGTTGCGCATTGCTGAGTTTCTTCCTCCTCAGCGCATTATCCTTCAGGTATCTATCTATCAGTCTCTCCGTCGTTTTGAGGACGAAGGAGCTCAGACTGATAGGCCTGAAGGCTTTGGCGTTGTCATGGTTGCTCTTTCCTGGCTTGGGCAAGAAGGCAACCCTGACCTCTCTCCAGATGGAGGGTATCCGTCCCAGGGCCACGCTGGCCCTCATGGTCTGGATGAGCCCCGATTTTAGGGCTCTCCCTCCTTTCTTGAGCATTGCTGGGTAGATCTCGTCTGGTCCCGGGCTTTTGTAGTTGTCAAAAGAACTTAGGGCCCATTCGAGCTTCTCCATCGTTACGATACTCTTGGCCGTCTCCCAGTCCGGTCTACGGCTTAGTGTATCGCTCCTACCGGCATATTCCATTCCCTCCTCTCTCTCTTCCGAGTCTGGGAAGTGTACCTGGATCAGGTGTCGGAGTATGTCTTTATGTTGGGTGATACTTCCCCCCTCCGGGGTTATTATGCTGCCCAGAGAAGCTCTCGGTCCTCCCGTGAAGATTCTCTTTAGTCTAGAGACCAGAGAAATATTCTCTAGCTCTGAGCAGAAGTCCCTCCAGTGGGAGTCCTTTGCCTCGACTATCTGGTGCTTGTACAGTGCGTTTGTGGCCCTGTACTTATTCCAGTCTGCCTCCTTTTTGGAGCTATAGGCCCGTCTCCATTGTCTTCTAGCAAGGGATCTGAGCCTAGTGAGTTCCTTGTTCCACCATTTCACTCTCTTGTTGGATCTGATGGTGCTCTCTCTGCAGTGTTCCTGGAAGGTCCGTACCAAGTTTTCCTGTATGAATAAGGCAACTCTGTCCAGTCCCTTCTGTCCACTGACTCCTTTGCGCCTGCCTCCTAGAGTCATCTCTATGGTGGCTTCGAATTCCTCCCAGTTTGTGTTCCTGGGATTCCTTCTAGGTGGTGCTACGACGAGAATGGTGGCCCCTGTGATTTCGAATCTCATCCTCCGGTGGTCCGAAAGTGAGTCCTCATCACATACCTCCCATCCTTCACAGTTGGTCAGAAACGATCTCGTGCACAGTGTGACATCGATAACTTCCTGGCATCTGGTCGTCACGAAGTTCGGCATGGCGCTTCTATTGAGTACCTCCCAGCCTTCTTCGAGGATAAACTCTAGAAGGGCTTCGCCTCTTCCTGTACATCTTTTGCTCCCCCAGACCGTGTGCTGTGCATTAGCATCACACCCCACTAGGGGGATGTTTATGGCCTTGCAGTGCCTGGCCAGCCTCCTCAGCTCGTGTGATGGTGGGTCCTCTTCCGCATCGTGCGGTAGGTAGGCCGAGCAGATGACTACGTCTCGTCTCGTCCCTCCCATCGCTATTTTTACGGCTACCCCTATCAAGTCCCTCGAGCAGAAGTCCCTGACCAGCCTTGGTAGGCATTTGTTGCTGGCGATGATGCAGGCTCTCGCCCCCTCATCGCCCCTGGCATAGAATGTCTCCATTCCCGCCATGTTAAGGCCTCCTACAGTCTTTCCTGTCAGCCAGGGTTCCTGTATGAGGCATATGTCTGTTTGCTCCACTGCTATGCTGCGGTGTAGTTGTGCTACCGCAGCCTTGCAGTGTTGCAAGTTAATTTGTGAGCATCGGGTGTTCCTGATACCCATGGGAGTATCAGTTCCAGTCCCTACTCTACCCGTCCCTGCCTGCCGGACTCCCTTAGGATCCCCGGTTCCATCCCCTATTGGGGGATGTTCCCGGGTGTTCCCTCCTTGGGGTCCGTCGGCGTTCGGAGGGCAGGGAATACCCCCTCGAGGGTGCGCTGTGCGCCCCCCGTTCTTTCTACCCTGCCCCCCCCCTGCCCGACCCCTTCCTGGCGGCCTTCCTCTCCTGCCGGTCCCCGCACCATGTTGCGGGGTTCCCGGCCTCTCCCGTTCGGGGTGAGGAAGATTGCCTCCCTGACTGCGGCCCTTGGTGACGCCGTTGCCGGCTGCTCCACCCCCGCCCGATCAGCGGCGCAATCTTCCCCTCCCCCCCCCCCTGAGGGTGTCCTGCCACCTCCCTCGGCAGTCCCCCCCTCAGCTACATTGAGGACCTTCTTGCTGTCCTCAAAGAATTTGGCTTTACCCCCGTAGTGGGGGGTCATGCCTAGCCCCCTCAAGGTCGCCAGTCCAGCCTGGTCCACCCCAACCACTAGGTTGGTGCATCCCCGACTGGCCGACGCACTCCAGACCCTCCAGTTCCTCGTACTGAGTCCTGGATTCTGCCTGGAGAGCCTCATGAGGGCCTCGGCATTCCCCACTGTGGGTCCCGGCAGTGTCGCCGTTAGGCGGCAGAGCCTAGGGAGGAGGTCCTCCTTGCGTTTTACCGCAAGTTTCGCCCCCTCCCACAGCTTTAGTGCCGGGACCGTCCTCCTCAGCCACGAGACCGAGCTCGCGTCCGAGCACGTGACCCCAAGGATCCCGTTCTCCAGACGCGAGCCCTCGAACCTCGGGGCTGGATCTGCCGCACTGCCGGGGCTGAAGATAGCCTCGGTCAGTGCCGCCTCTAGCGTCATCCCCTGCCCCCCCCCCCCCCAGTGTGTCCGTCGGTACGCTATCGTACCGGAAGCGTACCTTCCGCCCCCCGCTGCTGCCACACCGAAGGAGGGAGTCAGTTGGTCCCTTCTTCTTCTTTTGGTCTGTGGGGGGCCAGCAGAGGGAAGAGTGTTGCACGCTGAGCGCGGCCTCTTTTCTCCCTCCACGGCGCTCCCCTCCGCCGTCCCCTGAATCGGCTCCCCGGTTTCCTGAGGGGTCTGGCCAGTCCCCAGATTCCTGGCCCTGGCCTTCCTCTTCCTCATGGCCCCGGTTCGCCTCTTCCTCTCTCCTCCTGGAGCAGGAGCCTCGGACCCGGACGGCTCCATGGTCCCGGTTTGTACCCGGTCCCTCGTCGCCGCCTCTTGTCCAGAGGCTACTCCTGCTCCCTCTCCTTCTGGAGTGGTTTCGGCCAAGGCCTCCACCATCTCCTTTGTGGAGAAGGTCTCGTCCCTGGTGCCGGTTCCACTTATCATGGCCCCAGCGCCCAGGTCGTCCCCTCTCCCGACCTGAAATGCCTCCCGGGTCCTTCCAGTGGAGTCCCCTAAGGAGGCGTCAAATTGATTATCATTATTTATGTTAAAGTGTTCCATATTAGTCCCACGAGTGTCCGGGAAATAAAGGTCCGCCCCCACAGAGCCCGGTATGTGGGGGTAAGGTCTACAATACAGTGGGGTGCGACCCGGTGCCCCAGGGACATCGTTCACGACACATTGGCTCCAAGGGTTATCCCCCTGTCACCACCCCTGTGCCATTCAGCCCTCGGCACGATGGTTTACACCTTTGGCTTGGGGGGGCTGGTCCGCGGTGACGGTGTTCGTTCGACTGCCGGGCTTTTACCTCCGTTGTCTCCCTCATCGCCGTCACTTCACCAGCCTTTCCGGAGGTTCCATATTGGTTCCCTGCTGAGCTAGTCAACTGGTTCCCATGACCCCTCTTACTAGCGCTGGCTACTTCCCCTATCCGCCACCGGGGGACGCGCCTCGGTCGATTGCTCAACCGCCAGTACAGTTCCCCCTTTCGGGGTTCCTGTCTGGGTCCGAAGAATTATAATAATAATATTTCATAATTATATTACATCAATCAATTATTTCAATTATTTATTTCATAAGAGAAAAAAAAATAATCGCGACGATTCGGTTTACTTCTACGATCGAGCAATCGATAAAGAATCAATAATTAAAATATGATAATAATAATAGTTGATAAGTTTCCAATAATTTTATAAACTTTATTTTTTCACAATAGTAAAGAAGGAAAGAAAATAACATATTTAATTTAATCTTACGATTACGATCAATAATTTTCTCCCCTTTTCATATTAGGGATTGTAAGTCAGTCATCCGAATCATTAAATAACTCGCGATGGCAAAACCCCACCATGACGTAGAGCTGACGCTACAAAAAAACCGCGAAGTCACAGAAAGAAATTGGTCATCGCCTGAGGAATGACCTGATGTCATTGCACTTCTTGGGTGGCGTGATCCTCCCTACCACCAAAAAACCGAGTTGTCCTCACGAAGAAAAACCACAATAAAACCAGAATCGATTGAAGTGGAAAAGGGAGAAGTCAGGCCAATTTCTCTTCTTCGCGCCTTCGTGATTCCGTTAAATTGTTAATATCCAAGGTCACTACTAGACCCGTTCCAGCTAGTCACGTAAAGGGATACTGAAACACCGGGGTTGAATTCCAAATAATATTAAGAATTTGATAGTGCTGATCAGACACGCCATTGTAAAAAAATGAGCAATAACGGGATTTGCATTTTAAAAAAGATACACACGTGAAGAGGGATAATTAGGGCACCTTCCGAATATGAATATAAATGGAAATAAAATCTATGAACAAAGAACAATAAATGAAACAAACAAGATAAATAGAAGTTCGAAAAAAAAACCTGAAGACATTCAGTTGAGTGAAAGTTATAATAAGAAGTACTATAACGAAAGAAGAATTGTAAACATTACATAGAAAATTGGAAGTGAAGACAGAGAATCTGACAGGGAGGTGTATTGCAAGGTAGTGATTCAAATAAAGGATAAGACTACTGTAAGGAGTGAGTTAACCAAAAATTTATTTATCCGATCCACGAACCCTATTCCAAGATACAAATTTATAAATATTAAAACCTCGAAACCTTTTCTGTCGAAACGTGGCTACGAATCAGAAACACGGGAATATCAAACTAGCGTCGTCCTAAATAATAATAGAAAGATAATTTCAGCCTGTTGTTCAAAACCATCTTCCGACGCATAGACAAAATTCTAGACATAACAATTTATTTATTTTGTGAAAATTAAGGGAAAAAAGAACTGATTGGTGATTCGATCAGTCAAATGAATATGTCAATGTTTTACTCTCCACCTCGAAGATTAAGAAGTATTACGCAACAAAGAGTAAACGTGGTGAATCAAAACACGGGAAACGTGTCACGACTGGGAGACGCGGGTGCCTTTAGAAGGGGGAATGCGTGAAACGGGACGTCGAAAGCATCGACGCCGCTAATTGCGGAAAGGGGCAGGGGACGAGAATAAACGTTCTTAATTTAGATGATCAAAATCGAAATGAACAGTCAGATTTAAAGCTATTTACAGCTTTTTTTGAGGCACAACCTGCATCAATAACAAAACAGGAGAATCTTCCATTGCACAGGTACGAGTCGAATTGAAACGGTCGTGTAATACATTTATCGGTCGCGGGGGGAATTTTTTAAATCGACGTTCTAACCAATCCTGGGTCCATTAACACTGAGAGCTTTGAAATATTTTCTTGATTTAGAATTCACTAAATTCGAGAAAGAATCGATCGCTATCACGAATTTAATTGAACATAAAATAGAACTAGAAGACTTTATTCTACATAAACAAAAGCCGTACACCCTGGAAAAAATATACTACTGATGAGCATAACTTGGTACTTGTAGCTAGTATATGAGGATACTTTGAAGTAAATAATTGATTATACTCCGCAGGAGTATAAAATAATCTTGTCGTGAGTCCATCAACCGATCCCCAAATAGACTCGTAGGGAGTATAAAGTATACTCAGTGCAAGTATAAATTATACTTGTGACGAGTATCTCATGTTTCTTGATTTAGCATCGTTTTTATAGTTGCTATCAGCTCAGAGTAGACTGTTTGCGAGTTCAGTGCGATGTCATGAAATGTACTTGGCTCAAGTCTAAAAAATATTCATAACGAGTCCTTTCTATACTAGGAAGTAGGATAATGTTATAATTGGTAGGAATATAATATTAGACTTGGTATCAGTATAAGTTATACTTCAAGCGAGTATAAAAAAAGCTCACAGCGAGTATTATTTATGTGTCAATATCTTCTTATTCTAAGGTTGAAAAATTATTCTATTGACATTCGAACAATTGAAAAGAGAAATTAAAAGAAAGAAGATTCATTACGAATCCATACACATGAGCTCAGTGGAGAAATGAGAAATTCTCGATTTTAAATATATATGGGAATATTTATTTGACTCATTAAATGGACGATTCTGCACATTGCGAGAGGCGAATCTCATAATTATTAGCATTGAAATCGAGGAAGAATATATCTTGCCTCATCAATACCTACTCCAGCAATTGTAGGTGCAAGCATTTTCAAACTATCCCAATCTCTGTACATTCATTTGTTTGATTTGATGACTCCATATGCATTTCAACGAGGATTAAATTCTTGAATAATATTTTTCTTCATTACAAAGTAGACTTTTTTCATTTCTTCGAAGACTAATATCGAATGAATTACTCCAAATACAGGGAATTCATCAGTAATTGCCACCACAATTACTGAATCAAGATGATAATCGTATCCTGATTTTTTCAGCCATGGAACAATAGTAATATTCCCTAAATCACCAGGTAAAATTTCCGAAAATTGCTTGAATTCCCTCAATTCACATGAATTGTATTTTTCGGTCCCATCTCACATTGTGCAATCAACCCACTACCTCGTAATAACCGGAAGCAATACTTCATTTGGTGTCTCTCTGTCATTGTTACCGGGAGATTTTTTCGATTGAATGCCGATCTTGTCCTTTCTCGAATACCTTCATGCTTCGATTCAAAACGATAGCAAGTAGATTGAGACACTGGACCAATCTTTTCAATTATTCTTGGTACATGTAGCAGTTGGTGTAATTTCGGGGTTAATTTTAGCTCAGGAAAACATTTTAGATGGAGCTCCAAAAATTCTGTGATTAATTGAGTAAGATATGGGAGAATCTCTTTATTAACTGTTGAGTCTGTTAAAATACCTATCAATTCTATTAATTTCTCGTACAAGTCCCACATATCTTTGTCACCATCAATCTCAGTTTTGTCCAAGAGTATGACCCCAAAATATCAGATCAGACATAGACATTCTGCCACAGAAAGGGGTAGTTTACCTGATTTCATGTGATTCGCGAAGATTACGGAGGGTTTATTCTTCACTTCGTAACGTCCATAATGAAAATTTTGAATTCTTTCATTTAGAATAATCAGAGCGATTCTCTTTCTATTTTGTAATTCTTGTATAATGGCCATTAACAATCGATTACCCCAGCCCAATTCGATAGGATGCATTAAATCAAATGTATAATTTTCAACAGAATGAAATGATTTGAGCACATTCCAAATTGATTCTTCTCTAATACCAGTAGCTTATGAATTTTCTGCTCCAACATCCGCAGCATAATTTTTTTTGTTTCTCAGTAAATCCACATTTTCATGGGTTTGAGATGCCATAGTTTCTTTATCAATTTTACAGATACGACAAGAATAATCTCCGCAGAAAGATTCCAGGAAGCCTGTGATTGCATGAACAGCAAGATTGTCTCCTATAATTTGTCTTAACGTAAAATAAACTTGTTTAGCCTCTCCTGTTCCTGTGGCAATAGTTATTCCTTCATTTTCTAAATAGATCAATTCATTCAAAACTGGCTGATAAATATCCCTGATTGTGGCTCCCTGCTTGTCATCAACACGATAGATTGATGCTGCGAAAATTTTCTCCAATTTGCTTTGGAATTCGGCTGTATAATATAGAGGAAGCGGTAGAATTGTTTTTCCTAAGAATTGTGGGAGTATTTTATCTCTCCAGATACTTCCTTGGACCATACTCTCCATGATAGGAGTTTTGCTGTTTTGCAACGTTTCAGAATACGTGAAAATGTGGTCCAGAGTACCAGGCAATCCTATAAAAGCTTTTAACATCTTCCACATGGGAATGAAGAGCCCAGTCTTATCCACAGGTTCCATAATGTGCTTACCATTCTTCATCACAGTTCTAGTGCCTGAACCTATGACATATGGAACAGATGGAATATAAGCACCTGACTCTTCAAATTGCTCTTGGCGCTGGTACTCGTTCTCAGAACCTATGTACATATTCCCATATTGTGTGGACAAATAAAGAACATCCTGAACATCCTCCGCAGGAATGAATTTTTCAAAACAATTCAGAACTGTCTTCTCTAATATCTGGAAAACTCTTTCTGTTAATAGTTTATAATGGTGATCGATGAAAAAGTGGATAGTTTTATTACTCAAACTAACATCATCATTCAGTACTGCAAAGAACTTCAAGAGTGAATTCATGATTTCTTTTCTGAAGTCATTTGGTGAGTATGGAGTACTCTGACCCCTAAAAGCATCCATTTAGCCACGAACTAGATGATAAATGTAAATTTTACGTATCATTTTAGTATTGTTGAATCATTGTTATATTTTCTTAAATATATCTCAGATCACATTTTCAGTACATCTTTCGATATCATAAAAAATGTGCTACCTAGTGAACTAATATTCTGCATGATTTTTTACTAATTTAAGGATTTCTCACAATATTTCTTAGTTTTTTTAAATGAATGAATTGAAGTATGTGTTGATAAAGAGAAGTTCTTGAGATTTTTCTTACTCAACTGATATGCATGTACTACAGTTTACAATGTGGTGTTACACTTCTTGCGTTTGGATTGACTAGGTTCGGGTATCGATAAATTTTTCGGTTTCTGTGGAGTATCAACGTTTTGAGTCAATTTTAGTAGAAAAGAACTGAGATTGAGACTATGAGGTTGCTGATTCTGAACTTCAATTCCACACAGCTCACTTTCAATTATTCCCCAAATATCTTCGCACTGGGAACGATATTTAGCATTGAGGGCATAAAATGATTTGAAATAGATATCCAAGGCTTCCTCCACCGACCCCAATTTATAATTGAATTCATCGATAATGTCATGACAAGCCGCTGGATTTTTGCGGTCAGGTCCAGCAATTAGTAATTGAGGGTTAAAGGGTCGTTTTCAATTTAATCGCATTTTTCTTCCATCGTTCCTTGCATCGTTCAGCAAGGACTCCCAGTAATTTTCCCAGAATCTGAAGTTATAAAAATAATATCAAGTCTTTATCTTATCATTTTAAACTGACTTTCTTGGATATCAAGAAACAATTGAAAAAACAAAGCGATTTATTCAGTTTCACCTTCTCACTGCCGAATTCAAAAGTCATGGAAGGCACAAAAAAAAAAAAATTACCTCGATACAATGGATGAAAGTCTCACGGGTATATTCAATTCTGCTTCTCAAAATTTTACGACCATCTTTGATCGTCGATTTTTCTGGTAATAATGCTGATAACAACTGGAGTATAAATGCATCTCGATGATCTAGAAAAATTCAGAAAATTTCAGACGTTTATCTAGAATCTTACATTTGTTAATTTTTTTTTTTACTTTTGCAATTTCTATTGCAGAAATGAAATAGAAACATTGCTATTACCGTGAGAGATAATATCGGTTAAATATTTCTTCAATTCCTTAGACACTGTATCGTTGAAATTAGTTCTGTGGACGAGGTCAGTGACGTAGGTTGCAAAATTTTTCAATGTCTCAAATAAAATGTCTTTTTTCAGGGTGGAGATAAACGAAGTGAATCTCTATCTACAATTATTCGATAATTAGAATATTTCTACTAATTCAGTCATTCATGGGAATCAATAAAAAATTGAAATAATCATAAATTTAATTTAATTTCCTCGTTGATTCTCCAGGAGTGCAGATACAAGTGAAGCCATGAACAAGATTCACCGTCAAAAAAAACCTGGTACGAAATTGATGAGATTAAAAGAAGAATGACAGAAACGAATGATAACGAAGAGACACGATGATGCAGAGGAATCAGAACCTGATGACAAAGTCTCTGATGAAGAAAGTGAGCAGGAGGGTGAACCTGAAGTCGATAATATTGTGATGAAAGAGAAAAGACTGACAATTCACAATTTTTGTGATGATGAAGTTGAAGTGGGTGATGGAGGGATGCTTGAGCTCAGTAGAGATGGAGATGATGATGAAGAAGAAGGGAAGATGATGGAGATGATGAAAAATAGAAGGACGATGAAGAGGGAACCAAAAAACAAAGAAGTTTACGAGAATTATTTCAGTAAATGAAGATTTGAGCCCTGGAGACGAAATCAGTACATCAGGAGTCTACAAAAAGATATTTCCCCGAAAAAATACTGATTCAGATCTGCTTTCGGATGAAGAGGTGAAAGAAGCACGTCTAAGTACCATTCATAGTTCAAAAAAATGAAAAACTTCTGAAAAACTGGAGAATTCAAGGAGCAAACTGGTTGACGATGAAATGAGCCTTGTTGACAAAGACGAATTGCTTGAATTGTGTACTGGAAAATTGCCAGATTCGCAAAATCAAAGGCAATAATTTAATTCGAGTGAATTGGGCAATTCTGCGTTCCCCGAAGAAGTAACCGAGAGTAAATTGATAATTTCATGTTCAGGAACGTTTCCAACAAAATCTCCTTTTTCAGAAGATGATATGGAAAAAGAGGCAACTTCTCAAGAACTCGTAAACCCTGTTGAAGAAACTGAAAAAAGAAATTTACAGATATTTTGAACTAATTCATAATTTATTTTAATTAATTCATTGAATTAAACTAACCTAGAATATTTTAAAATGATTGTTATGTAAAATTTGATCAGAATTGATACCCACCAATTCACTACCATTAGATAATCGAAGAATTTTATATGTTGAAGTGTAATTAGAAACTGGTCCGTTTTGAATGGCTAAATTGTCAATTCGACATTTACTAGTTGCTTTCCAGAGTTTTTTTGTACACTTCCATGAACTCATGTTTCCTTCAAGCTTATTCAAATATAATTGTTCCTTTCCTGTTATTTGTGGAAGAAAATCATGCAAATTTGAGTATTCTGTGTTAATAAAATATCATTCAGTAAAACAATGTTCGAGAAACCAAAACGTGTTGCGAAAGTTTCAGCTTCGGACTCGCAACGTTTCAGCATCGTCTGGATATGCTAAGAAATGTTCCTTCCTCATTAAACATCGTAAATTTCCCATACCATTGAAGAGTTTTCCAGATGCTTTTTTTCCAGTGGTCAAAGTCTCTGCCGCAGCAATATAAAAAATCTGTTGCTGAAAAAAAATAAGAAATGATAAATTATGTAATAATATTCGTAATTTTGCTATTTTATTCATAATTACTATGAATTGGTTGGATTTTTCGTCATCGGTGAGTAAATCCGCAATTTTTCCCGGATAATAATAAATTGGTGTGGTTTTGGGCTGTAAAGAAAAATTTTGATTGTCTTTTTTTGAATTGATGATTAAAAACGATGTTAATTTTACTAAAAAAAACTTTTCCGAATTCTCCACATTCACTGAAAAATTGGCCCAAAACTAATTAGCCAAATTCTCGAGAACTTGATCAGTGACTTCATTTTCTGGAAAATACGTTTTGAGGTTAGGGAATGGGAGAATTGAGTGAAATCTGGAACATACTTTGGAAGATTGGTTTGAGTTCTAACAATTCCCATTTTTTTAAGAATAAGTTCACTTGTTTCATTGAACTGTCCATCGATTCACTACAATTCAACACTCACTACGATCTCGAAATCCGAATAAACTGCGAACAACAAAATGGCGAATAATTGAATGATTATCACAAAAAAACATCGATAATAAAATCTTATTATTACCAATTCAAGATTTTGTCGGTAATATAGATTTTGCATAATTTCAATACCTCCCAAGAGTGGGGAGATAGCGAGCGATAGTCGAGCGTTGTATATTGCGTGGATAACCAGTACAGTCGACTCCAAAATCAGGTTCAGAAATATTCATCTCCAACTAGATCATTCGGGAAGTAGTCATAATAGAGCGATTTTTCCCGAATTTTTTGTTCTAGGAAATTTTTAGAGATTTTAAATTTACTTGTTGCATATGAAACGTATAAAGTATAAAAAAATACGTGCCCCAAGTTCAAAAAAAAAATTGTCACAAGTATTAAAATATACTCGTCACAAGTATAGGAAAATACTTGTCAGGAGTACGAAAAGATACTTAGGACAAATATATTTTATACTTGTCACAAGTATTTTTTTATACTTCATGCTGGGCAATTATACTGGTGAAAAGTGTAACATTAGATTTATCGAAAGTATTTTTTTATACTTCTCCTAATAGTACTGTATCCAAGTACCTGCTTATGCTTATCAGTAGTATATTTTTTCCCGAGTGTACCAATTATTTTCTTTCTTTGTATATATTTTTAAAATAACTGAGAAAATTCTTCACGTGCTATTTCCTTTTATTATAAAATATTGATCCTCTACCTGTTTTTGATTTTTTTTAATGTTTTCTGAAAGAGAATGAGAACCCGTTTCACTTGTTTTTTGTCTACATTTCATAATATTGATAAGAATTTTTATTGATTTGTAGAAAACAAAGAGGAATGAGAGAAGATTCAATACTCGAAGGATGGAAAGCGGATGAAATTGACTGAGACTGAGAAAGAGGAGGGATTAATGAGATTCAAAAAAAAACTGATGATCAAAGAAAGAGAAGTGACCGGAAAATAATTGAAAGACTTGAGGATTTCAAATCGAAGAAAGGAAAAAGTGACCCAGGAAAAAATACCCACCCGAGAAAAAGGGGGAGGATCTATAACATTTCAGATGACGATGAAGAGGACAAAATCGAAGAGATCGAGAAGAGATCTTCCATATTAACAATCACGAAGGACGAGGGTGCAAGGAGAGATAATACAGGATTCGAGGAAGAAAAAAACAACGAAAGGACGAAAATTGAGGATTAGAGTGACGAAAATGTATTGGCAACGATCACTGAAAACAAAAAGCGACAAGCAGGGAAGTTGAATGCTATGCCAAAATCTTTCTTATGGAGAGGAGAGAAGAGTCAGTGCATTGCACATCATTTCTCACTGATCTATCGCGCTCAGTAATGGTTTTCCTGCTACTTCCAGGTAGAATTGTGGAAAGGTAGTGGAGTATTACTGAAGTACATGAACTTCGAAATCATCAAAAGGACCCACAAACATCCGGGAACAATGGGTTGTGCACTCATGAAACTGGCATTGGGCCGCAAGCTGGCTACGATGACTGCGAAGAGGGGACCAAATCAAATTCCCGAAAATTATTATAAAGTGGTTTTTTTACAAGTAATATAGATATCATTGGAAAAAAAAATAACAGAAAACTGAATTATTCTCTATTCTATTTGTCCTAACGACTTTGGATCAATTTCTCATGAGAACTGAGCTCATTTCCGATTGATTTAGGGCATTGTTAATGAAGTTTCGTCGATTTTCGGGAGGAGTTATGAGAGAAAATACAGTTTTCAGTTTTCACCTCATAACTTCTGCAAAAATCCATGAAACTTGATTTTTAATAACTGAAAAGGATGGGAAATAGAATTAGTTTCATTGAGGTCCAACGTATGTCATTAGACCAATAAACTATGATACTGCTGATAAGAGGTACTTGAAGGAAAATCGGAACAGTTTTATTTTTCGTTTTTCTTCGAAACAATTCATTTTCCCTGAAAATTCAGATGAGTTATTCCTATTCCATGTACCGATGAAATTCTCTCCGATTTGCGTTGGAATAAAAAAGAATTGATGTCACATATTTTCCGCTTTAACTTATATAACATGGTTATAATTCGAGTTGAAACGAAAAATACTTGGGATAGATTTTATTCGAGGATTCTGTGAAGAGGATTTGGAAGTAAACCTATTTCTATTTTTATGAATTTTAGTTTCCCAGGAATATATTGGGATTCCTTCATTCTACTAGTCTAAGACCGATTTCTAATAGCAACTGAGCTCATGATTCAGCGGTTCATAACTTTAAAAAAGGAATTTTCATAAATTTTCGAGCACTTAGCGGCAGAAAAAATTACTCTCAATTTTCAGCGCACAACTCCTTCAAAGGCCAATGAAGATCCATTTTAAACATCGTAAATCAATGAAAAATGAATTCAGTTATCATTCAAAATCAACAACAAGCTGTTAGAACAAATAGGGTCAAAAATATTCTCGAAGATAAAAATTCAAGAAAATTGAAAAATGGTTACCTGAGTAAGATTTATTAGGTCTTTCTTATAATTAGGCCTTTCGCTATTTATTCGCGGACAATGCACGCACTTACAGTGATCATCCTTCCATTCCGGATCTCTTTGGGAAGTAGTCACCGTTGGGTACTGGTTTATTTCACGAGTGTCGCCTTTTTCTCTTGAATAATTCCTGTCGAGAGACTCTGACTTATCAGAGGAGGCTTCCGGACCACCAAAGAGTCGATGCTCTCGTTCTCTCGAGGAATTTCTATCTCCAAACCATACGGATCTTTCCCTCGAAGGATATCTGTCGCTGCTGATATCATCTCGATAGCCTTGATATCTACGCGAATCACGATTTCCTCCTTCGTTACACCGATGTCCAGATCCAGATCGCTCAGTATAACTGGTATTTTGATAGTTATCTCGATTACGAGGTACATAAGGTCCTTTATGTACCTGGTAGCTGAGGAAGCTGAAGTACCTCAATTGATAGTGACGTGGGTGTTATTTGAGTCATCAATATTGGGATTATTTCCTTGATTCTGGGACTGCCTGGCAGAACGCCATCGCTCAGCCTCAGCGGTTTAGTGCCGACGTTGAGCCTCAGCAGAAGCACACTGACGTTCAGTTTCTACGTCATTAGTCATTTGAACTGACTCATTTTTGTTTCTTCTTTTCAATTGTTCGTATGGATAGAAAAGGAATGGATTTTGATTTAAAAACGTGACCGTCTTCAATACTTGTGTCTGAATTACGATCGAATTACAAGATAATTTATTTATAAATTATATGACTTTGAAATTCCTTTTTTTTTAAAGTAACTTCGAGGACATCTAAAAGTTTGATGATCTCACAATAGATGTAGAAGTCGGCTGAATGAGGCAGTGAAGTTAGGGATCCCACTTCTGACACCGATTTTGTTATGAACAGACGGAAGATCGGTTTATTCGATTGATTTTGTTAATTCGTTATTCGCTCGACTTACTTCCCTTGAAAAGGATAAAGAATTTTTATGGATTCCTCACCTTGAAGCTCATACATCTCCTGCGTCAGGGTCGGGTCTTAATCAATTGATGAAAGAACTAGGATTGAACGTATGCAATTTTAATCCCTTTGATTTATTACAACATTGAGTGTAATTTATAATTTTATGTAACCAATAATTATGTTCCAAAATCAGATTTGTTTCCCCCTATTAATAGGTAAATTTTTAGTAGAGAAGATTTTTTGTGCCCCGGCTCACCCGTTATGATGTAGAGAGGTGAGAAGAAATCGATGATTTCAATTCATGTGAATTTAGAAGTTTTACTTGGACTCTGATGTACAGAGTTATTTCACCCGACCAAGAAATTGTCGGAATCAGGCAGTTTTGTAGGAGCAACGTCCACCGTGACGAACTCGGAACGGAACTGAACTCTATATCCCGGGATAAATTTGAATTTTCCCATCAAAAATGACGAGTTCAACTTTAGGGAATCACACGTGTATATACGTGGGCTTATTTCAAAGTATGGATATAAAAAACACGATCCCCTTATCTGTTTGTTTCCTGTCATTTGCCGATTCCTCATTTCGTTCGGTAGGAACGGAGCGAGAAATCAGACGATTTCTTGAATAATAAAATTTTGGATATAACAGAATTCGATAAATTTCGAATATTTCATGTAAGAGTTCTAAAATGTACAACCATCGTTCCGGATGAACAACTCTCGTTCGATGGACCATGCTAGCTGGAGCGATAGATGATGGGGAAATCTCGAGATCTGTTCATTTCTCGACAGGAGGGCAAAAATTGCAAGCGCTGAGTGATTGCACACCAATTTCCCACATTTCGCATAGAAGTTGTGGAATGTACAATGAACTCTGTTCATGAGTCAATTCAAAAAGAAATAATCATAGTAGTCCTAGTCACCGAAAACGAACGTATGATGGCGCTCCTGGCAATATGGTGGAATGCTTGGTAACTTGCAGACAATGATTATAGTAAATATAAGTTGATTCATTGCAAAAAAAAAGTGAATTTAGTTTATTCAAAGCCATATCATCATTTACATTGGCCCCCAACAAAAGGACTCACCCAAAAAATTGGATTGAGATATTAACGATTTTCTTAAAAATCAAGAAATACAAGTGGCATCAGATCGCAATCACACGAAAGCGCGTGCTGAGTATACGTCAGTACAGTCGATGGAAATTGCATCGTTGAAATAATCAGACAACACAAAGAATTAACGCAAACCACGCAATTCATCATCGATTGAAAAAGAAACAGACATACATTAGGGCAACAGCCATACAGCAAGTTAATTCATTGGGGCAACACCTATACAAAAAATTTATTCATCGGGCATCAGCCACATAATAAATTCACACGCGGAGGAAAGATAATATTTCTTCAGATAATAACACGACTCAAAGTGATTGTTGAGCTCCCCAACATATTTAATTATCATCGATTTGAGAAAAATAAGAAAATAAATGCAAACGCCGTGACGTCAGAGCGCAGGCGCGCATGTCCAGAGCCGTATCGTCGTATCACTGGCGTGATACAATACCAGGCATCACATACATCAGCGGAGCAGAAGTGGGCACAGATCCACTGAAACCAACGCATATAACAGTTGCAGTAAAACACAGCTGAAAGATTTAATACTCATACGAGGTAGAGTCAAGGAAAAAGTCACACGGATTGGAATGGCATTAGATACCAATCCAGAGATGACAGCATTGGAGGCCAACGTCTGACTGAGAAAATTAGAAGATATAAACAATGAGTTTGAACGAATTCAAGCACAAATTGACAACAATGATACAGCAGTAAATCCGGAGCGATTTAGAACAGACAATGACACAGAAAGACAACTGTTCGAGCAAAAGTATTATGCACCGGCTGGCAGATTATAGACAATTATTGACTGCGAACAGCAGGAGCAGGAAGAAAGAAGACGAGCTAATGAATTAACTATCATCGCTAGGAATCAACGAGTAGACCAAGAGCAACTGCAAAGAGTCAGAATCGAAGCGAGGCACAACAGGCCCAAACTTCCAGTGATGAAAATAGCACAGTTTAGCGGTGATTACGCCTAGTGGCTTGTCTAGAAGAACAGTTTTCTGAATGTCATAGAGGAAGACCCAGACTTACGCGATAATCAAAAGCATCAATATTTGCTTTCTATACTAAAAGCCGATGCATTGAAGGTAATCGAAAGATATAGCATCAACGGACAGAATTGCCAAAACGCATGGAAGCTATTGACAGATACGTACGACAATCAGATGATGATCATTGAGACACATTCAGATGCGCTGTTTCAATTTCCAACAATTTCAAAAGAAAATAAGGTGGACTCCATAGATCAACTCGTTAGGTACATTCAGGCACGAACCCAGTCACTTGAATCATTGAATCAACCAGTGCAACACTGGGATGTAGTTATCATCCATCTGGCGAGAAAGCACTTAGATTACTCCGAGCAAAAAGAATGGCAGCATAGAATTAAAGACAAGACACCAGAAAACATGCCGAGAGTGGAAGAATTCACAAATTTTCTGATGAAACGAGCACGTATTTTGAGTCAAAGCAGTGGTAGATTTCTGACGATCGAAAACGCAGCAAATCCATCAGATCAAACGAACTGAAGAAATGGTAGAGGAGTATCATTAGGAGCAACGGCAGGTTCATGCAAGCACTGTGAGGGAGAGCACTTCATATACCATTGTGAGGAATTTTTGAACTTGAATCCAAAAGACAGGAAGAAACAAGTAATGTAAAAGAGATTATGCACTAATTGCTTGAAGTACGGACATCTAGGTCGTGATTGTTCCGGGTCATTATGTAGGAAATGTGAGGAGAAACATAACTCCTCACTTCTTAGCGACCAGGAGAAAATCAACAAGATAAAGGAAAATAGCAGTCATCACCAGCAAGTCATTGTACTGAATCAAGTGCAGACGAATCAGTCAGTCTGTACTGTGAGAAGAAGCCAATGTCTCAAGTCATTTTCTCCACTGCAAAAGTATATACACAGGATGTTGACAAAAGGAAAGTGAGCTGCAGAGCTCTGCTGGATCCAGAATCACAGGTTAATTTAATTACGCGAGATTTTGTCAAAAGATTGAAGTTACCATATACAAGAGGTACTAGAGTTATTTCAGTTGATCGAGCTCAGTTAAATGCCATGAACCCAGTCACAGTGATAATTGCATCCATCCAAGGGGATTTCGCAGCAGATCCGAAGTTTTGTGTATTAAAATCGATAATTGAACGCATCCCCCGAACCAGCATTGATTTAAAGTCAGGTCAATGGACTCAATACTATGTGTCGTTGGCCAAACTCAGTGATATTATAATTCCCAGGTATGTCAACGTTGGGAACTTCAATGGGAAGATCAACATTTTGAGGATTCAGGGGTGCCTCGGAAAGGGCATACGGTGCTTGCCTATATGCTGTTAGCACGGATCAAGGAGGAGTGGAAAATTCGAATTTACTCTGCTCTAAGTCAAGAGTTGCTCCTCTGAAGTCCATCTCGGTACCACAATTGGAGTTACAAACAGCGCTTCTACTAACTAGTCTTCATTCAACTGTTAAATCAGCTATCGGAGTCAAAATCAATGATGTAAGCTCCTGGAGTGACAACACAATCATCCACGGATGAGTGGAGGC